>MKYW01000054.1:371226-404369 GCA_015776835.1 Aphidius ervi
AAAAAAAAAAAAAAAAAAAAAAACCTTTGCTTCAGGCCAAACGAAAAAAAAAAATTGGTTGAATAAATTTTCGTAGTAAAATAAATAAAGTATATTGAAGATTTTTTTATTAAATATTTTGCAAAGTTGTAAATTAACTTTTTTTATACAAAAATATCTATTGAATATGAATTTAACTTTAAATTTTATTAAAAAAATTATTTGTAATTCAAAAACTATAATTTTAATTTGAAAAATTAAATTGAGTAAAAATATTTATCAATTAAAATTTAATTGAATTTTTAATTTGTTATAATTAATTATATTTTTTAAATCAAATATTTGACAAAAAAACAAATCAATTTATTGATGAAAATATTTACAATTATAAATTTGATTGATTTAAAAAAAATGTGTTTAATTGAATTATTGAATTTTCATGTGTGGTTAAATTTGTGAAATGAAATAATGTGGTTGTCTGAGGATAATTACAATATGGTCTCAATAAACCAACATGAATGCAGTCAATACCCCTAGGCATGAATTCAGAGGTTTATTGTGGTATTTTCAAAATCACATGGATCTCTCAATTATTGATCAATTATCATTCAAAAATAATACAATACATCTACAAAATATCTAACATTTCACTTAATAAATTTTATTATTTTTAATAATTATTATTAACAATTAAATTTAATTTCAATTGAAAAAATTTTTTGTTACGATTTTTTTATAAATTTTCAAAGCTTTTGTTTATTTATTTTTTAAACTTTTTTTTTATTAAAATAATTATCATATTCCTGGATTTTTTTTATTTTCATTTCAAAGACATTATTATTAATAATAAGAAATGATAGTTTATAATTAATTAATTAATATTCAAGTGAATAAAATTTTGTGTAATTTACAGTTATTCAGTTTTATAACATAAGTTTTAATAAGTTTATTAGAATGGATTGTTATGTCAAGAGCTTTTATGATATTTCGATTATATGAAAGTATTTCTATTAAATAAACTTGAAGGATATAGTTAAAACATAAGAGAAAGTTGTATGAACTATTCGTGAAAATTTAAATTTCTTTTTAATTTACTTTTAAAATATATAATAAAATTAACTTTTAATAAAGCTCATTTTTATTGTCAATGATTATGATAATTATAATTAATTATAAATTATTATTAAATATTAATTTTGTTATTTTATATTGCAAAAAAAAATCTACAAGGAAATAAACTTTCAAAGAATTTTTTTCCTCTTTTTTATGGTTGTTTAAATTTAAATATTTTTTATTATTTTTCAATTTATAACTTATAAATCATTCAATATATATTTGATAACAAATTTTTTTTTTCCTTTTAGAATACAGTTTTTAGGAAAATAGAATATATATAATGATAAAAAATATAAAGTTAGATATTACATTTTAAAATAAAGTCAAGAAATAACCTGAAGCATTTTACTGCTCGTTTTTCATGGTTTTTATGTTTATGGGTTAACCACAATACTTGGACTTTTTAAAAGTGCTTTTCACCACTACGAGGCTTTTACACATTCAATATGAATTTTTAAATTTTATATATATTTATTTATTCATTTTCTTTTTTTTTTTTTTTTATAACTATATTTACGATGTACAGAGTTAACTTGTTATATAGTTTTTGCTTTATATTTCATAATTAAATTTCTTGTTTATTATTGCATGTATTTGAACGTGCTTTTATAAACTTTATTATTTTACAATATAAACTAACTTAATTTGAACTATACAATATTGTAAATATTCTGTAACAACACACAGACAAACTAGCTTAATTTAAAAATAAGTTTTTTTAAAAAAATTAACAATTAATTATTGACAAATAAAAAAATAAAACAAGACAGTAAATTAAAGATAATTAATAAATAATACAAATTTTTTTTTACAATTTAAAGAATATATAAATTAATTTTAAAACAGAATAACTTTTCCTTTTTCCATTTAATTTTTTTAATTGCATTATATTAAAAAAAAAAAAATTAAAAACATTACCAAAAAATAATACAAAAAAAATCATTTAACAATTTATTATTCAATTATTTTTATTACGTATTTTATAAATATATCAATGCGAAGTAAAAAAAATTACACACTATTCATACAAGCATTACCTATTTTATGAAAATTAAAATTAAAAAAAAAATATAAATTAAATAATTTTATTTTTCAAGGACGAGAAAATTGTCTTGAACATTTTTTTTTCACTTAAATGTCATGTGTTGTCAAAATTTTCTTTTTCACCTAGACGTCATGCTGTGCAAAACGTGTTTCGAAAATTTTGAACTGCCGTTTGCAAGCTATGGCTCATCTGCAGAGGGCGTAGTGAAGCACCTAGAAAATAGAAATTTCTGGAGTGCTATTCTTAGTCCCGAATTGCGGGTCCCGCAATAACTATTCGCCGACTAGAAATGTTCGTCGCAATAGAAAAACATGAAGGCGCTTGTTGTTGCTTTCATGTGAAGCTGCCATAGTAGTATGTACACACAAAAATAAGGTATTATTTACATGAAAGCAACAACAAGTGCCTTTATGTTTTACTGTCGCGACGAACATTTCTTGTCGGCGAATAGTTATTGCGGGACTCGCAATTCGGGACCAAGAATAGCAGCACTCCTTGTCTTCGTCTCCGGTATATAAAAGGCAGTCCTAGACGATTTCTAGTCAGTTTTTCTTCAGTTCGTGCCACGTGATCATCTTGTAAACGTTTCGGTCGGTCGAGTTTGGTTAGAAGTTTTTGAAATTACCTCGTGGTTGCTCGGTATGAAAAAAAAGTTTCAATATTCAATTAATAGAATAAATTCTATGATTTTTTTTCGGATTGTCTTAGTTTTAGTGATCGTTTCGATATTTTTTAAGAGTATTTAAAACTACCTCGTGTTTTTTCGATCTAAAAAAAAAAAAAGTATGTAATTAATAAAATAATTTTTCCGGTTTTGGTTAGTTTGTCTCATTTTTGCAGAGTGTAATCGTTTTAAATTTTTCTGTTCGTTCAGTTAGGTTAGAAATTTTTCAAAGCGGCCACGTGCAGACAACCTCGTGGTTTTTTATTATAAAAAAAAAAAGTGTCTGAATAATCCAAAAGTGAAAGTGTTGGTTAAAAAAAAATTATGAAAAATAAAATAAAATTGCAAGTGTGAAGTAATCATAGTGCGCGATAGTGATTGATTACTTCAAAAAAGTGTAAAAAGTGCCTTTTTGGATTAGAACGAGTCATTCACTTGAAATTATCTTCATGGATTTGCTGAGAAATTTACCTGGACATTTTATTTGGATTATTGGAGATACCTGGATATTTTAATTGGATTATTGGAGATTACCTGGATATGTTTGCTGTAATAAGTTAAGTCCCTCTAGTCAGGATCCACAAAGTGTGAATAAAAGCCAGGATCACGACTGACTAGTTGTAATTATTAACCCATCCCGGAAAAGTGCTCTAATGTCCTTGAAGTTTCAAAAAATTGTTTCTATATTTTTTGAAACTTCTCGTCGTTCCCAAATTATTTTTTTTTAGATTCATTTTGACTATTTTTGTGAATGATCATGTTCAATTTTGATGCCAGATTAAATGGCGGTAGAGTGAAAGTCAAAATGGATCAACCTTGTCTATCTCAAACAGAGTAGACGGGGGTGATTAGGATGTATTATTATCTATCGTGATAATTTATAATAGATAAATTATTACCCTTTTCCAATCGCGATGTATGTTAGTATGTAAGATTTTTTTATTTGACATTCTACGCACTTTTCCAAAAAAAAAAAAATTTGTTTCGTTTAGTTTTTAAATACTGCTTGAAAAATTGATTCTAGAGATTGCTGAAGCTGATGGTTCACGGAGGAAATGCAGGGAGAACAGTGGACAATTTCTAGATGATTGCTGAAGCAGATGGTCAACGAAGGAGGAGCAGGAAGGACACTAGATGATTTCTACAATATTGCTGAAGCAGATGCATGGTCAGTGATGGAGGTGCAGAGGGACTAGGTAGTACATTGGACGATTGGTAATATGGTAATGGTAATATTGGTAACTGTGGCTGTATTTAATTGTTATTTTTTTGTTTTTTTTTTAAACCCTTAGTACTTGCAGCTATAAGCGCAGTACAAATAATTCCGGTGATAAGCGCAGTACGAATGCTTGCAGCTACATGCGAAATTAGCGTGAAGTAATCATAGTGACTGATAGTGACATGGTGAATTAAGTGAAAAAAAATGTCCTATCAAATAATATAAATGATTACTTCAAAAAAAAAAATTCCGTATTATTTTCCCCGTATTTTTTCATGCTTGTACTTGCAGCTAAAAGCGCAGTACGAATACTTGCAGCTGAGAGCGCAGTGCGAGGATTTGCTGCTTTAAGCGCAATCTAGAAATTTATAAATCGAACTGAAATAGTTATAGCTGCAGCTATGACTTGCGAAAAGCGTAATTTTATAGTGGAATAGGTCTATTGGAGAAACCACTTGAAAAAAAACGAGTCAAACGTCTTACCTCCTGGGTGGCTTGGAAAAGACACACGTAAAAGTGAGTAAGTAATTATTTATTTATGATTTATGATGACCTATCCCACCTCCGTAAAAATTCAAATTTTGATAATCATTTTATTTAATAATTTTTTAGATAATCAAGAGTAACAATAATTAACAACACAATCAGCCTAATTAATTAATAATATTGAAAAAACAAATTCAATTTAACAATTTTTTTTTATAACTAGGAATTCCCATCGATCGTTTGGAGTAAAAAAAAATATGACACTGTTGTATTGAGTACCTGGAATAAATTTTTTAAATTATTATTTAGACTTTTTAATTTATTTACAGCTGACTTACTTGAAGAAACATTTTAACTGATACATCTGAAATGTGACATGCTGTTACAACAAATGGTCCTTGATTCAGCATTATAATTACCGATGACATTATTGATTTTTTACCAAACCATTTTATGTCATACAAAGCTGATCTAAATTTTTCACACTAATGGGAATTAAAAATAATCAAAATTAATATTAATTTAGCTTAAAAATCAGCAGCAATAATTATTCTATTTAAAAAGTATATTAACAAATAATTTAAATGATTTAATTTACCTCGTAAGTCAAAGCAGTTCCAGACCACGAGTACAAAAATGCTTGTGCAATTTTTAATACTGCATACATTGCCAGCATAATTCCCCGAAAAATAGATATACTTTTCATCTGCAAGAATAAAAATCTCAATTTAATTTTTCAATTATCTAAAATTAATAAAAAAAAATATATAAAATGTGAAATTTAAATTATTTTCTTTGTTATTTAAAAATTTACATTTAATTTTTTCTTTTCAATTATTTATATAGTTTTAAATTTAAATAATCAACTTGTATTATTATTTTTATTTTTACATTATAAATTACTTAATTGATATTAAAAAAAAAAAAGGACTATTAACCTGTGACATTTGAAATATTTGAGCACAAAGTACAATGGCATGTGTTGACATCATCCACAATATAATTGGTCCATATATTTTTTGTATAATATTACGACATTTAATAAGTGTCCCATGTGGATCAACACAATCACGTATAATAATTTGACATTGTTTTTTATCATTTGGTTTTGGTAATAAATACGACATCATACGTATGTATCCAATAATTTGAAATAAATATAATGAAAATAATGTATCAATTGAACATGTCGCAAATAGCAATAATAATGATCCATAAGTTTCAAATATAAAATTTAATTTATAAATAAATCCACCATCTGATATTTTCCATGGATATATTGCTGGATATATTAATGTGTATTTAACATTATCAATATTGCCCTTTTTTTGTAATTCAATTGATAATATTGGCAATAAAACATGAACAATTGAAACAATCATTGCTGAAAATGTTACAATCCATGATAAACGATGAAATAATTTTACATCACGTAATATTATATTTCTTATTTTTTTATTATTCAATGCTCTATTAAAATATTCATTTAATATTTTATGCATTTCAATTGCACTTTTATGATTTATCAAAAAACATGTAATCTCAAAAATTAAAATTATTAAATTAAAATCAAATAATTTTTTTTTCTTTTAATTTTTTTTTTTGTCAAATAAAATAGACAAAATTTATTTTATAAAAATACACAATAATTAATTTTTTAAATAATTTAAAACTGTTTAATAAAAAGAATAAAAATTATAATAAAATTATTATTATTTTTATGTAAAAAATTTATTGATACTGTTTGAAAAAATATTTTTTTTATATTTTTTCAATTTACAAGTGTTTGATTATTTTTTTCAATTGTCTATTTTACTCAACGTTTAATTTTTTTTTTTGTTTATATATGAAATTAATTATAATTTTTAATTTACCTTAATTATAACTGATATTAGACTTGTCATTACACTGAGGCCTCTTATGACCATGCCAAGATTTGAAACATTTTCCACAACAAAAATTAAAATTCCAATAATTATTACAAAACAAACAACAATATTTAAATATGGCAATAATTTGTATAATAAATTTGGGTTATCTAAAGGCCACAAGCCCATGGCAATCATTGATATTTTAACAAGAAGATGATATGATTTATATTCTGATAATAATAATTCATCACTTGACATGTTTTTTTTCTTTTAAAAACTGATGAAATAATTATTGAAATACAGAAAATAAATTCACTTGGGATGAGTATATTTATAAATTAATTATTAATTTATAAAATCAAGACAAAAATGTTATTAATTTCATAAATAATTTAACAATTAATTGACTAAACATCAAGTAGCTTTTTAATAATATCCAAGTGACAACAATTATCAACAAAAACAAATAGAAACACTTGAAAAAAAAAACTAATAATAATTTAATTATATAGATTATACTTTTACTTATTAAATAACAAACACAATTTCATTTAAATAAAAAAATTATTTGATATTTATTTATGTTATTTTAAACGTTAAATTTTTTTTTACACGATTTTATTTTAAATATACGAAGTGTACTGTTTGATGGCTATTAACAAAATGCAGTGGCCAGAAAAAAAAAAAAAAAAGCACAGACAATTTAGCCAGTGCTTTGTTATTGCAAGAAATATAAATTTGTATTTTTACTTTGTGAAAGGGATGATGAATACGTGCAGTTTTCTACGAAAATTATATATGATAAGCGATTGGGGTTGAAATGAAGTAGGTAAGATAATTGATGGCTTACCCTTGCAATAAAAATTAAAATAAAAAAAAAATTACATTTGTCGTTGTGCAAGATACTTACCACGAATTAATAATTAATTAATAAATATACCAAGAAAAATTATAGGGGTTCAATTTGTCTCATATCGAAGGGGTTGATACAATGTCTTATAATTTTAGTATTTTTTTTTTTAACAACTCTTAACAACCCTTGACTTTACATAACCACAAAACAATTGTAAATTATTATTTTTTGTTTTGAATTTAACTTAGTGTTTTAAAAATTATTCTCAATAAGTTTAAAGATAAAAATATTGCAAGGATTATTGTTAATTGAATAAATAAATTTTAGGTAAGTTTATTATATGCATAAATATATTTTTTTATTTATCAACATTAATAATAATTTATTTATTATTTTTTCTAATGAATATTAGATTTTTTGAACCATTATTTAATCTCTATTTGTTTCTATTTTTCGTCTCATTTAACTCAGTGTATTGTTGACAGTTTCGTAAATTTTTATAATCGTTTTTTCTTCCATTGTTTTGAGCAAAAAAAAATATGAAAGTGATGTATTGAGTACCTGTTTGAAGATTAAATATATAAATAAAAATTATTCATATATTTATTTAATTATTATTACCATGATAAACATGTCAACAGAGACAGTTGAAATACTACAAGCCACAATTACAATTGGTTTTTGACACAACAATAAAAGTACTGATGTTTTTAATTGTTTTTTATCACAATCAGTCCATTTACATGAATAAACAGCGTCAAAAAAAATTTCACTCTATTTAAAAATTGATAAAATAATTCACAATAGTATTTATATAAATTTTTATGAATTAAAATTGATGGTTATTTATAATTTGAAATATACTTGTGATGTTAATGCTGTTCCTGCCCATCCATACAAAAATGTTTGTGTTATTTTTGATGCACTATAAATTAAAAATCTCAAAAGTGATTCAATTGTTATTGAGTCCAGCTGTAAATAAATCAAATTCAAAAAAAATATTAATACATACAAATTTATTTGTCTGAAATAAAACAACAAAAATAAAAATAAGTGATATAAACACTGTATAGTCAGACATCAAAAAATGTTTAGTACAATATTCATTTTGACAGTTAACGCTCAATTGAAAATAATAAAAAAATAATGTCATTAAATTCTGGGATAGTACAATAAAATTATTGACTTAATTAAAAATTAATCAAAAAAAAATTTGAAAGGTGGGGGAGGGGGAATTCAATACTCCAAAAAAAATATTTTTGTTTATTTTTTTTTTAGAAATTTTTTTCTTTTCTTATATTATTGTTAACTTGAATTAGAAAAAAAAAATTGAGACATTTAATAAAATTGTTTACGTAACTTAATCATAAAAAAATAAATAATTTTAATTCAACGTTTAATTTATCAACTACAAATTAAAATAATGTTATTTAAAAATTTAGAAATTTTCAAAAATTATAAATTCAAGTTTTTGTTAGTTAATTACGTAGAGATTTTTTTTCGTAGTTGTAAAATTTTTTTAAGTATGTTATTTAACCCTTAAAGAATTTTTCTATTTAATTTTTAATATGCTTTTTGTTTAATTTAGTAAAAAATCAGTCAAAAATATTTTCATATTTCTCGTTGTTTCTACACATTTAATAAAAAAAAAAAATATTAAAAACTTACACGTGATAATTGAAATATGAGTGCACACAACACAACAGCATTTGATGTTATAGTCCACAAAATAATTGGTCCATAAATAGTTTCAATAATATTACGACATTTACTTAAATTTTCATAATTAATTAAACAATCACGTATTGTATGATAATAATTATTAATATCTAAATTTTTCATTTCATCTGACATAATACGTAGCTTACTCGTCATTTGAAATATATAAAATGAAAATAACGTGTCAACTCCGCATGTAACAGTGTACAATGTTAATCCTGCTATAACAAATGTTAGATATTCAAAAATCCAAAGTAAATAATTATCATCACTATTCCAGGGAAACTTCGATGGTACTGCTGATATTAATATTAATTCTTTTTTACGTTGTATTAATTGTAATGCAATAAATAATATTGGTATTATTATAAATAACACAGTACTTGTACCAATACAAAAACTTAAAACTTTTGATAAATTGTAAAAATTTTTAACTCCATCAAACATTAGGTTTTTAAATTTTTTTATTTTTACATATTTATTTATATACCGATCAAGTATATCATGTAATTCATAAATATGTTTTTTATACCATATAAATATTATAATCTAAAAATATTTAATTTAAAATTTTTATAATTTATAAATAAAAATATATTTGTAATTTTTATTCTTTAATTATTTTTTAATACCTTGAATGTTACTGTTGCATATGATGTTGCTAATGACAGTCCTTTTGTCATAAGTGCTATATCCTTAATATTTTCAATGACATAAAATACAATTGTTACGAAAGTTGTCACTGATGATGAAATAAATAAATATGGCTTTATGGAATTGTAAAAATTTGACTCTTTTGTTGGCCATAAACCTGAAAAAAAAACCTGAAATACTTAACAAACTATTAAATAATTTAATTATAAATTTGTACATTTTTTTAGACTTCAATTTGAATATATTTTTCTGTTATAAAGTTGGCAACGAAAAATGCCACAAACCTGGTACTGATAATAAATTATTTATCATGTTATAGTATTTTATATACAATATTTTATTTTTATTTTTTTCCATACTCAAAAGTTCAATTGTCATATGACGATTAAGAAAATTATACACTACATACTAAACCCTTTGAGACTTTTTTTATTCTTTATTTTTTTGTTAAAAAAAAACTTTAATAAAATTATAGGTTTATTATTTTTCGCTATTTTTTATCATATACTTTGTTACAACTTTTTTTATTGATTATTAAATAATACAGATAGTGAATAAGGAAAAAAAAATTTAAACTATTACATGTAACAGTTTATAGGAAAAGTTTATTTTTTTATTTTTCAATTCTTGGAAGGAGATGTTATTTATTATCGATTGAATAATGACATGAGTGGTGAATATCAGTTTGAATAAATGCATTGACGCATGAGCATATTTTTTTTATGTAAAAAAAAAAATAAAAGCTCAAGTGTCAGACAAGTTGCGTTACTTTTTATTAAAAGTTTTATTTTATTTCACTTTTAATAAAGTATTGGTATAAAATTTTTCATAGTGAATTAGTATATATATTTATTATGAAAGTTGTAACAATTTTTAATAACAGTATTATATTTTTTAATTATTAATTTGAATGGTTTAACATACCAGCTGTCTTGCTGTGAGATATATTTTAATCTTTAAAATTGTGTGGGTGTGATGTCAAGTGTAATTTTTGTTTCGATAGAAATAAAATAATGGTAAACCACGTGAAGAAAGTAGGTAAGATAATTGAAGGGTTATGGTTTGAAAAAAGAAAAAGAATTGAAATAAAATGAGATTCCATTTTTCGTTGGAAACATTTTAAATTGAAACTCACGACGAATTTATAATTCATCAACTCATGTTTCATGTGATTGTCGTTGATCATATTTCAAACAATAATTTATCAATGTATTTCATTCTTTTTGGTTTTAAAATTGTAAAAAAAAATTTTACTTGTTATTGTGTGTTGAGTGTTGTTTTGATATCGTTACCTTATTGAACTTTTTAAATCATAATTGATTTAAATTTTAATTGGTAATGCTGCAAAAGAAAATACATAGTAAGAATGACAAAATAGCACGTATATTTTTATAAATCTATCTTGTAAATTTTTTATTTTAATAATTTTTTTAATAAATAAATTGTATATAGAGTTTACCAAGTGTTCATCAATTTTTTTTATTTATTGAAACAGTGTAGCATTATTTTGTGGTATGATATCTTTCGAATTGTTTCCTTCCATTTTTGTTTCCATTGTTTTAAGCAAAAAAAAATATGAAATTGAAGTATTAAGTACCTGTTAAAAATCTTTAATTAAATAAATTATTTCAAAAATACATAGATCATTAATTAAAAGTTAAACAATCATAAGTTTTCTTTACAAATCTTTTACCATAAATTTATCTATGTAGAAAAAAAATTAAAATTAAAAGCGATATTTTATTTATATTTTTTGATATCATACCGCAACAAACATATCAACAGAAACAGCCGTAAAACTACAAGCTGTTATTATCATTGGTTTTTGACTCAACAAAATAAGAATGGATGTTCTAAATTTTTGTTTACTTGACAATGTCCAATTACATGCATAAATAGCATCAATAAAATTTTCACTCTACAATATACAATAATTACCATTTAGGGAAAATTTAAATATTAATTATAAAATATATACTTCTGAAGTTAAAAATGTTCCAGCTGATGCATAGATAAATGTTTGTAGTGCTTTTGATGATGCATAAATTGTAGGAGCAATCAATGAACCTAAACCAATTGACTCCAACTATAATAAATAATAAAATAATCACAAAATTAATAAAGAAAATATAAATTAAATTTATTTACTTTTGACATTTGAAAAACAAGTCCACAAAGTATAACTGAATTTGATATTATTGTCCATATAATAATTGGTCCATATACTTTTTCAATAATGCTACGACATTTAATTAAATTTTCATATTTTAATGCACAATAACGTATTGCCTCATAATAATTATCATCACTATTAATACTGTTCAATTTATCTGACATAACTCGTAAGTTTGCTGACATTTGAAATACATAAAATGGAAATGATGCATCAGTTCCACATGTTGCTGCTGTAACTGTTATCGATGCAAGTGTAAATGATATCATATCACATATCCAAGGTAATACATGATAATGATCATTATTCCATGGAAATTTTGCTGGTGCTGGTGATACGTAAAAAATTTTTTCTTTATGTTTTAATAATTGTATAACATAAAAAATTATTGGTACAAGTAAATAAGCTACAAAACATCCACCAATACCAATTGTTAAAATTTTTGACAAACGATATGAATTATTAATTTTTTTCAATATAATATATTTAATTTTATTATTATTTAAATAATTATTAAAATTATTATTTAGATTTTCATGTAATTTTATCATGTCATTTTTATAAAATTTCAACATCACGATCTTTATTAAAAAAAAAATAATATTAATTAAATGATAATTGTTTGATTTTTTTTCTATTTATGTTTGTTTTTAATTGTATGTTTATTTTTTATTATAATTAAATACCTTCAAAGTAACTGTGACGTAACTTAATGTTAATGATAGTCCATTTGTCATTGCTGCAACATTAGTTATATGATCAATTACAAATCTGAAAACACTTATTAAAATAAATATTGCAACTAGCAATGCAAAATATGTTCTTAAATTATAAAATATTGATGTGTTATTTATTGGAAATACACCCAGAATATTTAATAATTTTTCCACTAAATGAAAAAAGTTCCAATATATACGTAAATTTTTATTTTTTTCCATAATTGTAAATAACACGTTATCAGTCAAAAATACAATTGATAAAATTGAAAAAAACAATTTTTTTTCTCTAATATAACTGATGTAACTTGTCATAATTGTATTTATACACTTTTATTTTTTTAAAATATGTTTAATTTATTATTTTATTATTTATTTATCAAGGCAAAATATCAAGGCAACGTTTTTAATTTTAATTTCAAATGCAAGTAAGAGTCGAGCCACAAGGGTAGGCAGAAAAAATGGCAGATTATGTATTCAAGTTTTTACTTTGTCTCAAGGTAAACGATACATGGGGTGATAGTATGTGGAATAAAAGACAGGTGCAATTTTTTATTCCAAGAAAAATATAATATGATCAGTGATGTCAATTAAATTGAATATACCTGATGGATAATGGTTAAAAAAAAAATTTAAAAATAAAATACGAGCGTTTTTTATTATAAACGGTTCAAAGTTACTGCGTAAACTTATAATTCATACATGTATTTGTCGTCTGCTATACTCCGTAAGATAATTAGGGGGTGAAATAAAAATGAAAAAAGAAGCTCTTTTTTTTTGTTATAAAACTTACTTACTGGTATTATTATTTTTAGCTATTCCATGAACAATTTTACGGGTTCGATTCGTTTGATTGTGTGGAGGGGTTATTACAATGTATTAACCCTTTAGTATCATTTCAACCACCGAGCTTCAAACAACCCCTACTCACTTATACTTGACGAATGCAAATTATTATTTTTTTTTTTTACCCAGTGTTTGATAGAATCTTGAGGTTTAAAAAAATATTATTGGTGATTAATTAGTTGTTTTTTTTTTTGTTTAAAAACAAGGTTAGTTTGTTCAATTTTTAATGTAACTTTTTAAATGTAATAAAATGATTGTAAAATAATTTATTTAGAACTTTATTTACACACGTTCAATGTTTGATATAATAACAGCTTATATTTCTGGGAAATCATATTGGTTTTTCATTGAATTTTTATAAATTTCAACAATAAAATAAGGAAATTTCTTTTTTTTTAAATTTTCAATTGTAAGCTGTTGTATTATTTTGTATTTTGTAATTCAAATTCAATATTTCTGAGAAGTTTTGATGGTACTGCTGATATAAGTATATATTATTTCGTTTTTACGTTGTATTAATTGTAATGCAATGAATAATATTGGTATTTAATATAAATAACACAGCACTTGTCCTAATACAAAAAATTAAAGTTTTTGATAAATTGTAAAAATTTTTAACTCCATCAAACATTGTGTTTTTAAATTTTTAAATTTTTATATATTTATTAATATATTGTTCAAGTATATCATGTAATTCGTAAATATGTTTTTTATACCATATAAATATTATAATCTAAAAATATTTAATTTAAATAATTTAAAATTTATCGTTCAACATATTTCAAACAATAATTTATCGATTTATTTTATTCTTCTTGGTTTTAAAGTTTTAAAAAAAAAGAATAAAGAAGAATAAAGTTTTAACTTGTTCTTGTGTGTTGAGTGTTGTTTTGAAATCATTACCTTATTGAACTTTTTACATCATAATGGATTTGAATTTTAATTGGTGATGCTGCAAAAATAAAAATCATAGTAAGAATGACAAAATAGCATGTATATATTTTTATAAATCTATTTCGTAAATTTTTTTTTAAAATAATTTTTTAATAAAATAAATTGTATAGAGTTTACCAAGTTTCATTTATTTATTGAAACAGTGTAGCATTATTTTGTGGTATAATATCTTTTAAATTTGTTTTTTCCTCCATTGTTTTAAGCAAAAAAAAATATGAAATTGAAGTATTGAGTACCTGTTGAAAATTATTAATCAAATAATTCATTTCAAAAATATCATTAATTAAAAGTTAAACAATCATAAGTTTTATTTACAAATAAAATCTTTTACCATAAATTTATCGATTTAAAAACAAAATAAAATTAAAAAAAAGAATACCACTTACGATTGTTTACCCTCAAAGCAATATTTTATTTATATTTTTTGATATCATACCGCAACAAACATATCAACAGAAACAACAGTTAAACTACAAGCTGTTATTATCATTGGTTTTTGACTCAACAAAATAAGAATAGATGTTCTAAATTTTTGTTTACTTGACAATGTCCAATTACATGCATAAATAGCATCAATAAAATTTTCACTCTATAATATACAATAATATACAACAATTACCATAAAATATAAATATAATTTTTTAAATATATACTTCTGAAGTTAAAAATGTTCCAGCTGATGCATAAATAAATGTTTGTAGTGCTTTTGATGATGCATAAAGTGTAGCAACAATCAATGAACCTAAACCAATTGACTCCATCTAAAATAAATAATAAAATTATCACAAAATAAATAAAGAAAATATAAATTAAATTTATTTACTTTTGACATTTGAAAAATAAGTGCACAAAGTATAACTGCATTTGATATTATTGTCCATATAATAATTGGTCCATATACTTTTTCAATAATGCCACGACATTTAATTAAATTTTCATATTTTAATGCACATTCACGTATTGCCTCGTAATAATTATCATCACTATTAATATTGTTTAATTTATCTGACATAACTCGTAAGTTTGCTGACATTTGAAATAAATAAAATGGAAATGATGCATCAATTCCACATGTCGTTGCTGTAAGTGTTGTTGATCCAATTGTAAATGATATCATATCATATATCCAAGGTAATACATGATAATGATCATTATTCCATGGAAATTTTGCTGGTGCTGGTGATACGTAAAAAATTTTTTCTTTATGTTTTAATAATTGTATAACATAAAAAATTATTGGTACAATTAAATAAGCTACAGAACTTCCACCAACACCAATTGTTAAAATTTTTGATAAACGATATAAATTATTTATTTTTTTTAATATAATATACTTAATTTTAGTATTATTTAAATAATTATTAAAATTTTTTTCAAGATTTTCATGTAATTTTATCATGTCATTTTTATAAAATTTTAACATCACAAGCTTTATTTAAAAATATAAAATTAATTGAAGAATAATTAATTGTTTTTATTTGCTCTATTTATGTTTGTTTTAAAAATTCATGATAAATTATATTTTTTTATTATAGTTAAATACCTTTAGAGTAACTGTGACGTAACTTAATGTTAATGATAGTCCTTTTGTCATTACTGCAACATTAGTTATATGATCAATGACAAATCTGACAATACATATTGTCAGAAATATAGCAACGAATATTGCAAAATATGGTTTTAAATTATAAAATATTGATGTGTTGTTTACTGGAAATAAACCTACAATATTTAACAATTTTTTCACTAAATAAAAAAAGTTCCAATATATACGTAAGTTTTTATCTTTTTCCATAATTGTTAATGACACGTTATAAATCAAAAATACAATTGATAAAATTGAAAGAAAAAAAATTTTTTTTCTACTATAACTGATGTAAATTGACATAATTGTATTTATACACTTTTATTTTTTGAAAATATATTTTATTAATTGTATTTTATTCTTTATTTATCAAGGCAAAATATTTAAAAGTTTTTAAATTTAATTTAAAATGCAAGAAAGAGTCTAGCCACTGTGTTGTTTCAGGGAACATGTGCCTTCGTTTTTACTCTGTCTCAAGGTGAACGATACATGGGGTGATAATATGTGAAATAAAAGACAGGTGCAATTTTTAATTCCAAGAAAATTTAATATGATAAGTGATGTCAATTAAATTCAACAAGGCAATATAGCTGATGAATTATGGCTAAGGAAAAAAAAAAAAAAAATACAAGCGTTTTTTGTTTAAATGTTTCTTGAAATTCAACGTGCAAATTAATAATTCATACATGTCTTGGTCGTTAGCTGCTATACTCTGTAAGATAATTAGGGGGTGAAATAAAAATTAAAAAAAAAGCTCTTTTTTTTCGTTGTGAAACATTCTTACTGGTATTATTATTTTTAGCTCTTCCATGAACAATTTTACGGGTTCGATTCGTTTGACTGTGTAGAGGGGTTATTACAATGTATCAAAACTTTAGTATCATTTCAACCACCGAGCTTTAAACAACCCCTCACTCACTTATACTTGACGGATGTAAATTATTATTTTTTTTTTTTACCCAGTGTTTGATAGAATCTTGAGGTTTAAAAAAATATTATCGGTGATTAATTAGTTGTTTTTTTTTTTTGTTTAAAAACAAGGTTAGTTTGTTAAATTTTTAATGTAACTTTTTAAATGTAATAAAAAGATTGTAAAATAATTTTTTTAGTATTTTATTTACACATGTTTTATGTTTGATATAATAACAGCTTATATTTCTGGGAAATCATATTGGTTTTTCATTAAATTTTTATAAATTTCAACAATAAAATAAGAGAATTTCTTTTTTTTTTAATTTTTAATTGTAAGCTGTTGTATTATTTTGTATTTTGTGATTAAAATTTGATTTTTCTTCCATTGTTTTTAGGAGAAAATAATATGTTAATGATGTATTAAGTACCTGTTTAAAATTATTCAAATAAAATACCAATTTTATTATAAAACATTTATGTTATTTTTATATAAATTTATTATTCTCACAGTTATAAACATGTCAACTGACACAGTGGAAATACTACAAGCCACTATTCTCATTGGTTTTTGACATAATAATAAAAGCACTGTTTTTTTAAATTCATTTTTATCAGAATCAGTCCATTTACATGAATAGACAGCATCCAAAAAGCCTACACTCTAATAAACATACAAAATTTTATAAATAAAATCAAAAGAAAAAATTAATAATGATAAAAAAGAGTAGCTTAAAAACCATAAAATTAAAAGCTCAATAAAAATATTTAACTATATATTTTTATAATTATTTTAAGCATTAAAAAAAATGAATATAAAAATATTTAATTGCCAAAAATCAGTTCGATGAAAATCCCTAGAGATTCAAGCTTTTTTTATTTTAATTTTTATGAAATATTTCGTAAGATATTCAATATAAAATTTTAAAAAATTAAAAAAACCAAAAACTCAGGCATTTTTATTATTAAAAAAATAATAATTAAATAAATTTATTAAACAAAATTAAATAAAAAATACTTCTGTTGTTAAAGCAGTTCCAGACCATGCATACAAAAATGTTTGTAATATTTTTGATGAACTGTAAACTGAGTATCTTATTAATGCTCCAAATGTTATTGGATTTAACTGTAAAAAATTTTAAATTACAAATAAATTAATTATAAATTAATAACCATAATATTGTTTAAAAATAAAATTATAAATTACTTGTGAAAATTGAAATATAACTGCACACAAAACAACAGCATTTGATGTTATAGTCCACAAAATAATTGGTCCATAAATATTTTCAATAATATTACGACATTTAATTAAATTTTCATATTTAATTAAACAATCACGTATTGTATGATAATAATTATTAATATTTAAATTTTTAAATTCATCTGATATTATACGTAAATTGCATGTTATTTGAAATATATAAAATGTAAATAATGTATCAATTCCAGCTGTAATTGTATACATTGTTATTGCTGCAATTATTTGTATTAAATATTCAATAATCCATAGTGTTAAATTATCATCACTGTTCCAAGGAAATTTTGTTGGTGCTACTAATATTAATATTATTTTTTCTTTACGTTTTATTAATTGTAATATTATAAATATTAATGGCACTACTGCTATTATAAAAGCTCCATAACCAATTATAAAAATCAATGATTTTGATAAATAATAAAATTTTTTTATACCATTGAAATTTATATTTTTAAATTTTTCATTGTTTAAATAATTATTTATATATTTTTCAAGGATATTGTGTAATTCATATCTGTCATTTTGGTACCATACAAATATTATTAGCTGTTTAGAAATGAAAAATGTTTAATTATTTTTTTTATATTTAATTAATTAATTTATATATATAAGTATATATACAAAGCTTAAAAAAATGCCAACATTTTGGTTTGAAATGTATTTAATTTTATTCAATGTTTTATTAATTATAAATAATAGACAAAAATATTTAATTATTAATTTTTTATTCTTTTTTAAAATTGATAAAAAATAAAAAAAAAAAATTATATGGAAATTTAAATATTTAATAGACAATTAAAGTTTAAAAATATAAAATTATTTTTGATATTTAAAAAATATTTGATTTATTTTATTTTAACTATTTATAAAAATATAATTATTGCATGAATAAATTATTTATTTAAATATAAAGAGAAAATTGGGGCAAAATATTTTTACTTATTTTTTAAAAAGAAAATACTTCTCCAATGATGTAAAACAAACAAAAAGAAAGTAAAATTGTTTAAATATTCCCGAAAAAATTTTTAATCAACCCTTAATTTATCGACAATATGTCATTATAAATTGCGAGTTTTTTTTTAATTTTAATTTCAACTTTTTACGAGTAAATCACGCACCACATACACAGAGTTTTTTTTTTTGTCATATAATTTTTCAAGTATCTCGCTTTAAAGAAACATTGCGATTATAAAAATATCACTTTTTTTTATTCTGCCCATTTCACTCCTCTACACATATATTTTTATAAATTAAAATAAATTACCTTGAGTGTTAATGTTGCAAATGATGTTGAAATTGATAATCCCTTTGCCATTTTTGTAATATCCTTAATATTTTCAATCATAAACGATGTTAAAAATATAAACGTTGATATTGAAGACAGCATCATAAAATAAGGCATCACAAGATTATATAAACTTGCTTCTTTGGTTGGCCACAATCCGGGTATCAGCAATATATTCTTCAACATATTACAATACTTGTTGTATAAAATTTTATTTTTATCCATCGTGAATATTGTGATGAAAGTTCACTTGTTATAAAACTTTTATATAAAAAATACTGAATACATGTAAACAATTTTATTCAAGTTTTATTTTTACTCTTCATAAAATTGTTGGATATATTTTTTTTTTTTCTGCGTATTCACATGATTATAGAGCATTGAAAAATTTAATTTTTTTTTCATGATACTTTGTTGTGAGTGATATTTTACACACGCTCATCAATAATGCAGATTCAAAAAAAATACAGTGAATTTGAAAGTTCGTTGACTACAATGTATTAAGAAAGTTTTTTTTTTTCTTCTAGGAAAATTTATTTAAACTGTCATTTATTATTGATTTAATAAAATTGTATATATGGAAAAATACCAAGAATTTTCAAGCTTACATAAAAATAAAAGCCCACGTATACTTGTAAAAATAAAATAAAATAAAACATGTTCAGTGAATAAAGCTTTTCCATATACACTAAAATAAAAAACTCGTTTGAAATACAATGGTGATTTTAATTTTTTTATTAAATAAAATAATAATAGTTAAAAAGACAATTTAATTTTACTTTTTTTTTTTTATAATTTATCAACCTGTTGGTGAGGAAAAAAAGTTAAATAAAAATTAAATTTAAATACAAAAAAAATGAAGAAATAAAATGACATCATTAGCTCACTGAAAAGTAAAATCATTTTTATATTTTTAATTTAAATTATGACAAATTTAACAAGATGGAAAATTAATTTTCTCTAATTGATAATGAATAATAAATTATTTAATTTTTTTTTTAAATAAAAGTTGATAGAATAAATTTGAAAGAAAAAGTAAAGTGAAAGTTGAGATGATGTGTTGTTCTTCAGACGAGCTTTTATATAAACTAGTACATATATAAATTTGGGCTTTGAATATAATGGGAAAATTCAAGTCTTGGTGAACACAAGAGTGACAGTATGAATTCATCCGTTAGGCATCAAGCCCATCAGTCTGATGGCTTTTACTTAGTGCTTTTCACTTGCCATGGCTTTGCCATAATATTGAACCTCATATACTTGTCTTTTTACTTCAATGAGCTTTGATATACATATATTTTAAGATCTAAATATTATAAAATTATTAATCTACTCAGTTAATTTTGTTTTTATAAATATTAATTATTAAAAATTTATAGACTTCATTTATTATTTATTTTTAAATTGTAAAATAATTTTAAGATACTTGATTGTTTATTTTTTTTTAAGATTTATCATGTAATAAAATGTTTAATTTTTCTCTAAGTGATAGAATCAATGTATAGTCCGACAATGAAATTATATAAAATTAAATAAAATTATTTACAAGTTAGAGTATAAATAATAACTGATAAAATATATTATTAGTAATAATAATAATTAGTAATAATAATTTATTACACTTATAATTAAATCGAAAATTAGAAAAAATAATTAATAATTGATTTAATTGTAAGTTTTTATATTAAATATCAAATTATTTTCTACTAGTTACTTAGACGAATTTGGTTTTAAGCGATTATAAATCATCAGAGCTTTTTAAAGACATTTATTATTTTGATACATGTCAATTACAAATTAACATTACACAAATTTCAAAGAGAAGAAAAAAAAATATATCTATGTAGTTATTAATTAATAAACACTAAAATATATATTTATAAGTCATAATGAATTTGAAACACAGTTGTTGATGAATTTTTCGTAACAATTCTCATCTATATTAGGGTGAGATAAGTATTTGCTAAGCTTTCATTAAAATTAAATACTTCAATTTTGTTTTTCAGCCATTGTTTTCAATAGAAAAAATACGACAATGACGTATTAACAATCTGTAATTATAAAAATCCATAAATTAATTAAATTTTGATTTATAATTTTGATTATATTAGTATTGTAGATATTTAAATTCAATATTACCATGGCAAGCATGTCAATTGATACAGCAAAATATTGACATGCAATTATTACTATTGGTTTTTGTGTTAATAGTATGAGAATTGATGTCTGCAAACGTTTACGATTTTTTCCGACCCAATTTGATTGATAAACAGCGTCCAAAAAATTTTCACTCTGTTGAAAAAAAAAAATGATATAAATATTTTGTCTTGTAAAAAATCCAAATGATTTTTAAAATAATAAAAAAAAAATACTTACCTCTGAAGTTAACACAGATCCAGACGATGCGTACATATAAGTTTGCAATAATTTTGAACTACTGTAAGCTATAAACAGCAATATTTCTCCAATAGTAACTTTTTCCAACTGAAAGCCAACACTATTATTAATTAAAAAACATAAAAATTAAAACAAATAATTAATTAATTTACCTCAAACAATTGAAATATCAATGCACAAATAACAATTGAACTTGATATTATCATCCACAATATCATTGGTCCATAAATTTTTTGTAAAATATCACGACATTTAATTAAATCTTCATATTTAATAATACACTCACGTATAATATTATGATGATTAATATTTTCTTTATGAAAATTTAATTGACAAGACATGACACGAAGATGTCCAGACATTTGAAAAACATAAAATGAAAATAATAAATCAACACTACATGTTACAACAAACAAACAAATTGAGGCTGAACATTCAAATAAATAATTAAACCAAAAAATTGATTGTTCATTATCTTTTAAATCCCATGGATATTTTGCTGGCGTTGCAAGCGTCAATACTATTGTATCATTATCATTATGTATTAGTTGTATCAATATTGAAACCATTGGTATGACTAAATTTGTTAGAAGACTTGAAAAAACAAGAGTCGAAAATATCACTGACAAACGACAAATACTACTAAATCCAGTGAGTACTAGTTTTTTTAAATTTTCATTATTAAGATAAATAATGTAATAATTAGCAAGTGTATTTTGTAATATCCTTGCATCTTTACGATTCAAAGCAAAACAAAATATCTTTAAAAAAAAAAAAATTATTATTTAACAATATTAATTGATAATTATGAATAGTATAATTTTCTTTTACCTTCAATGATATTGTGTAAAAACTTGTTGCCACACTTAATCCTTTAGTCATGATTTTAATATTTCCAACATTGTCGATTGTAAAATTTGTAGTCACTATAGCTGTACACAGTGCTATTGAAAATGCAATGAGTGGTTTTACATTGTAAAATAAAGTTGGATTTTCCATCGGCCACAGTCCAGAAATAAGCAATAATTTTTTTGTTATTTCGGAGAAAGCAACGTAAGCTTGTAAGTTTTTTTTTTCATTCATAATGATACGTTTGATGGTAAAAAAAAAAAAAAGTTGCATCCAACAATACGAACTTTTATTAAATGAATGGGTTTACAAGATATTTATATACAAAACAAGGAAAAATATGAAAAAAAAAAATATGTTAAAACGATGAAACATTAATGCAATGTTATGAAAATTCTTGTGAAAAACGTCTGAGTAAATTATACACTGTGACATCTTGGAAAAAAAAAAAAAAAGAGTTAGCAACGTGTTAATATGAGAGAGAAAATAATAAAATATTAGTTATAAACAAATGCTAAAAAATTTCGACCAATCACATCACGAATAAAAAGCGGTCAAGTGTCCTTTTTATAATAGGATATAATAATTATTGATAATTTAATTTTGTTTTTCAGCCATTGTTTGTAATAAAAAAAAATAAGAAAAAGATGTATTGACAATCTGTAATTATAAAAATTTATGAATTAATTTGATTTAAGTTTATAATGTTAATATTTAAATTCAATATTACCATGACAAACATTTCAATTGATACAGCAAAATATTTACATGCAATTAATACTATTGGTTTTTGTGTTAAAAGTATGAGAATTGATGTCTGACGTTTACGATTTTTTCCAACCCAATTTGATTGATAAACAGCGTTTAAAAAATTTTCACTCTGTTAAACAGAAAATGATATGAATATTTTAAAATTATTCTCTTGTTACGTTATGAGCCATGATATTACCAGAAAAAAAAAAAAAATACTTACTTCTGAAGTTAACACAGATCCAGACCATGCATACATAAACGTTTGCAATAATTTTGAACCACTGTATGCTGTAAAAAGCAACACTTCTCCAACAGTTACTTTTTCCAACTGAATGCCAATATTATCATTAATGAAAAAAACCATAAAATTAAAATAAATAAATAGCTAATTTACCTCAGCCATTTGAAATATCAAAGCACAAATAACTAATGCACTTGATATGATCATCCACAATATAATTGGTCCATAAATTTTTTGTAAAATATCACGACATTTAATTAAATCTCCATACTTAATAACACACTCACGTATAATATCATTATGATTAATATTTTCTTCATGAAAATTTAATTGACAAGACATAACACGAAAATGTCCAGACATTTGAAAAACATAAAATGAAAATAATGAATCAGCACTACATGTTACAACAAACAAACAAACTGCAGCTGAACATTCAAATAAATAATTAATCCAATAAATTAATTGTCCATTATCTGTTGAATTCCATGGATATTTTGCTGGCATTGCAAGCATAAATACTATTTTATTACCATCATTATGTAATAGTTGTATCAGTATTGAAATCATTGGTTTCAATGCATATGTTAGTAGACTTAAAAAAACAAGAAATGAAAATGTTTTTGACAAACGACGAACACCACTTAATCCAATGAGTACTAATTTTTTTAAATTTTCATTATTAAGATAATTATTGTAATAATCAGCAAGTGTATTGTGTAATATCATTGCATCTTTACGATTCAAAGCAAAACAAATTATCTTTAATTAAAAAATTATTATTTAACAATGTGATTTGATAATTAATTATGGTATAATTTTATTTTACCTTTAATGATGTTGTGTAAAAACTTGTTCCTAAACTTAATCCTTTTGTCATGACAGTAATATTTTTTATATTGTCGATTGTAAAGTTTGTTATCACTATAGCTGTACAGAGTGCTATTGAAAGTGCAATAAGTGGTTTAATACTGTAAAATAAAGTTGGATTTTCAACTGGCCATAGTCCAGCTATGAGCATTAATTTTTTTGTCATTTCAGAGAATGCCACGTAAGCTTGTAATTTTTTTTTTTCATTCATAATGATACGTTTGATTGTGAAAAAAAAAAAAGTTGTATCCAACAATAAGAGCTTTTATTAAATGAATAGGTTTACAAGATATTTATATACAAAACAGGGAAAAATATGAATAAAAAAAAATATTTTAAAACGATGAAACATTAATACAATGTTATTAAAATTATTGTGAAAAAGGTTTGAGTAAATTATACACTGTGACATCTTGGAAAAAAAAAAGAGTTAAAATTTAAAAACTTTTTAACTTTTATAAATTCAGTTGATAAAAGTTTTATTACTTCCCTCAATAGGGGCGTGGAAAAGAGAAAAAAAAAAGTATCAAATCAGTGGAATCGACAGTATAAATTAAAGAATACTAAGAATATTTTTATTTGGATACAAAAATATAACAAATTTTTTTTACAAAGGGGAAAATAAAATTACATGGTTTACCAAGATGCATATATGAAAAAAAATTGATAAAAAAGTTTTTCATAATAAATATAAGTTGATACAATGTTTTAAGAAGAAAAAATAAAAATAAGTGACTACAAAAGGTATCATTTGTTATTTTATTAAACCTATCATGAAATCGATTGTTAATTTTTTTTTTTTCCGAAGAGTTTTATAAAAAAAAAAAAAACTCTTGTCAGTTAGTAAAAGTCACGAAGAAAAAAAAGTGTTCAATAAAATTCACTCTGTTAAATATTACTGCATTACTTACAGTAAATGATAAAAAAAAATTAATTAGTCATTCTACAATTTTGAGTATTTTATTTAACAAAAAATTAATATTATAATATTTCTTTTCAATTAAAAAATAACATGGACACAGTATTAATTGAATAATAAATTAAGTTATTTAGTAAAGTGATGTATTGGCTAATTAAAATTGTTGTAAATTTTTAATCATTTGGGATTACATAAGTTACAACTTGAATGATATAATATTCATAATATTATAAATTTAAATAAATTATCAAATATAAGTTTATAATTATTAGTGAGGAAAAAAAAATGGTATCGTGATGTTTTTTAATTTATTATATACTTTTTTTGTAAAATAAATTTGTGTGCAATAATAGCTCATAAATATATAGATTGTTTATTTAAATAACGTGATTTTTATATTCAATAAAAATCATGAATGTTAAATAATAAAATCAAGAATTAATATATAATAATTATTGATAATTTAATTTTGTTTTTCAGCCATTGTTTGTAATAGAAAAAAATACGACAATGATGTGTTGAGAACCTGTAATTATAAAAATCCATAAAATAATTTAATTTTAATTTATAATTTTAATTATAATAATATTGTTATTATTTAAATTTGATATTACCATGACAAACATGTCAATTGATACAGCGAAATATTTACATGCAATTAATACTATTGGTTTTTGCGTTAAAAGTATGAGAATTGATGTCTGAAAACGTTTACGTTTTTTTCCAACCCAATTTGATTGATAAACAGCATCTAAAAAATTTTCACTCTGTTGAAAAAAAAATGCTATAAATATTTTTTCTCTTAAAAAATCCAAATGGTGTTTAAAATAATAAAAAAAAAAATACTTACCTCTGAAGTTAACACAGATCCAGACCATGCATACATAAAAGTTTGCAATAATTTTGAACCACTGTATGCTGTAAAAAGCAACACTTCTCCAACAGTTACTTTTTCCAACTGAAATCCAATATTATCATTAATGAAAAAAACCATAAAATTAAAATAAATAAATAGCTAATTTACCTCAGCCATTTGGAATATCAAAGCACAAATAACTAATGCACTTGATATGATCATCCACAATATAATTGGTCCATAAATTTTTTGTAAAATATCACGACATTTAATTAAATCTCCATACTTAATAACACACTCACGTATAATAATATCATAATTAATATTTTCTTTATGAAAATTTAATTGACAAGACATAACACGAAGATGTCCAGACATTTGAAAAACATAAAATGAAAATAATGAATCAGCACTACATGTTACAGTAAACAAACAAACTGCAGCTGAACATTCAAATAAATAATTAATCCAATAAATTAATTGTCCATTATCTAATGAATTCCATGGATATTTTGCTGGCATTGCAAGCATCAATACTATTTTATTACCGTCATTATGTAACAGTTGTATCAATATTGAAATCATTGGTTTAAATGCATATGTTAGTATACTTAAAAAAACAAGAGTTGAAAATGTTGTTGACAAACGACGAATACCACTAAATCCAGTGAGTACTAATTTTTTTAAATTTTCATTATTAAGATAAACAATGTAATAATTAGCAAGTGTATTGTGTAATATCATTGCATCTTTACGATTCAAAGCAAAACAAATTATCTTTAATTAAAAAATTATTATTTAACAATGTGATTTAATAATTATTTATGTAATAAATTTCTTTTACCTTTAATGATGTTGTGTAAAAACTTGTTGCCAAACTTAATCCTTTTGTCATGATAGCAATATTTTTTATATTAACTATTGTAAAATTTGTAATTACTATGGCTGAACAGAGTGCAATTGAAAGTGCAATAAGTGGTTTAATACTGTAAAATAAAGTTGGATTCGCAACTGGCCAGAGTCCAGCTATGAGCATTAATTTTTTTGTCATTTCAGAAAAGGCCACGTAAGCTTGTAATTTTTTTTTTTCATCCATAATGATATGTTTGATGGTTGAGGGAAAAAAAATTGTAAGCAAGTACAAGAAGTTTTATTAAATGACTAGGTTTACAAGGTATTTATATACAATACAAGGAAAAATATGAAAAAAAACTTTTAAAAACGATGAGACATTAATAATATACAATGTTATAAAAATGAATTCGGAAAAGTTTGAATAAATTATACACTGTAACATCTTGACAAAAAAAAAAAAAAAGAGTTAAAATTTAACAACTTTTTAACGTATCGTATTATTTAGTTGGAAAAAGTTTTTATTTTAATCGACTTGCGTCAGTAGGGGCGTGGAAAAGAGGGAAAGAATAAAATAAAGTATCAAATCAGTGAAAATGTCAGTATAAATTTACGGATATTATTGGATACAAAAATATAACAAATTTTTTTCACAAAGGGGAAAATAAAATTACATGGTTTACCAAGATGTATATGGAAAAATATTGAGAAAAAAGTTTTTTATGATAAATATAAGTTGATACAATGTACAAAAAAAAATAATAAAAAAAAGAGACTACAAAAGGTATCATTAGTTATTTTATTAAACTCATCATCAAATCGATTGGTAATTTTTTTTTTTCTTCAAAAAAATATAAAAAAAAATATTCCAGTTAGTTAGTTGAAGTCACAAAAAGAAAAAGCTGTTCAATAAAATTCAGTCTGTTAAATATTACTGGATTTATACTTAAAATGAATTATCAAAAATAATTAATTAATTAATTTAACACGCTGTATTAATTTAATAATACATTGAGTATTTCAATTAAGTGTTTGGTTAAATTTAGTGGAGAATAAAGAAAAAAATAATGAATTTTCACGTGTTATAATTATGAAATTATCAAATGAGTTTGTATTCAAAGGTTTATTATTTTTTTAAGTGGTATAAACAGTGTATGGTCAGACAATGAAAATAAGATAAAGACCTACAATAAATGTTGAAGAGCTGAATTGATATACGTATATAATGAATTGCAGTATATATTTTTTAAATAATAATGAAATAATAATTAATAAATCATGTATAGTTATCAGCAATTTATTTATATTCTCACAATTTCACTACAATATTTATTTATTGACTTGACATTTGAATAAATTTGATGAGGAGTCGAAAATATTTGATTGTTTTAAGATTTTTCATTGATCGTTTGTAATAAGAAAAAATATGAAAGTGTTGTATTAATAAGCTAGTAAAATAAAAAATGAATTTATTATTTCTTTGATATTTTAATAAGTAAAAAATTAATTTTGATTCATTAATAATAATTAATATTAATACATACACCGGAAAAGAGTTCAGCTGTTATTGGTTTAATTTGACAAGCCTTTATAATAATAGGTCTCTGATGCATCATCATTCTAACTGCATGTGATACAAGTTTATTATTTTTTGTATCTGTCCATGCTGAAGAATAAACTGCATCACGAAATTTTTCACTCTATTAATAATAAAGTATGAAAATATTTATAAATTTAAAAATTATTAGAGTCATATCAATTATTTTTATAATAAAAAAAAAAAAAATTTAGCCTACTAACTTCCGTTTTAATTAATTCTCCACCCCATGAATAAATAAATATTTGTAGCAATTTATATAATGTGTAAACTGAAGGCCAAATTATTTTACTGAATGTTATTTGTTCCATCTGAAAATCAATGGTAATTTCTCACTTAAGGGCTAATATTTTTTTTATCTAATATAATTATACCTGGCTTATTTGAAATATTGTTGTACAAAGCATTACAGCAGTTGACAATACAATTACGAATATAAAAGGTCCAGCGAATTCACCAAACAATTTACAAACAATATTTAGCTGTTGATGTCTCATATGAAAGCTTTTAATTTTACCAATTTCGATTTCATCAAAATGTAAATCTTTTATTTCATAATTTAGTGTACGAAAATGTCCAATGATTTTTGATATTATATAACAATACATATTGTCTGTTGTGACACCGATTGAAATGATATACCAGCTACAAAGCAGTTCAATTAAAAAATGTACAATCCAAGTTAAACTACCAGGTGTTACTGTCCAAATATAAAAAGTTGGATAAAATTTTGCATATGTCATATTGCCTTTTAAATAAGATATTAGCATTGCAAGTGTTGGTCTTGACCACATTACAACGACCATCAAAAGTCCTAAATAAGATATTGTTGGATACACTGTTTCAGCAAAGTATGACATTGATTCAATTAATATTTCCCAGATATCATCTTTTGCAGTCATTTGATCTTTCATCAATTTTGATAATATGTTGTTTATTGTTATAATATTATTGCGATACCGTTTAAAACATGCTCCCTTTTTTTTTCATTAAGAATAAACATTTTTTAAATGAATAAATTGATTATACAAGTAATCATCTTAAACAGAAACTTTTCAGTAAAAATATTACAAATCAAAATATCCACTAGCAATTTAAAAAAAAAATTAATCACAAATTTATCCAAGATTAATGATAATCATCTCGTTAATAATATAGCAATGAATTGAATAAATAAATAAAATGAATAAACATTTAATACAATATTTGAACGATAAATATTATTTTATTTTTATTTATTTATTTATTTATTTATTTAAAGTTGCCCCTAACATAACATTTTTTGGGCTACATGAAATAAGAGTATAATAAGTAATTATTATACTAATTAATTCATGCAAAATAATAATCATTACAAAATTTTTTATATATATTAAAAAGAAATTTCCATACAAATTAGATATTTTTTATTAAAAAAATAAAATGAAAAATAATATTAACATTTAGTCATTACAATACGATGAATAATTAATGAATTTTTAAATAAATTAATTTACAATTTATCCAAGATATATGATAAAAGTAAATGAAAAATAAATAAATAAATTATGAAATTGAATATTTATTTATTTATTATAATTTTTTTGACATTTGATGATAATCATTGTGTCATTATGATTCAATGTTTTACTATGTTTATTTTATTTTTTATATACTACTATTTGGGGAATACTTGACAATAAAACTGTTATTAATATTGAAATAAAAAATTAAGTTACTAAAATTATTAAATTAGGAATGGCAAAAGGATATCCCGGCGTCTGGGACAAATATTTCCAAGCATAGAACCAGGAAAGAGGCTATCATTGCTCGTTCTTTGCAAGGAGCTATTTGTTCCACACGCTTGGTCCTTGGATGTCGAATAGAAAATTATGTCGCAACACCCTTTCTATCCATATTCTGAGCTGAACATGTTCTTGTCAATATTGAATAAAAGATTAGTTATGAAATAAAAATATGTCGATTTACAAATCAAAACCTAATAAGATTCGAACCCAAGACTACAGGCACCATAAAACGGGACCCTGTCCCACTGAACCACAAGCTTGCTTGTCATTCAAACGAAAAAAATATCTAAATAAATTAATTTACAATTTTTCCAAGACATATGATAAAAGTAAATTTCAAAAAAAAAAAATAAATATTTAGATAAAAAATTAAATTATTAAAATTGTTAAATAAGGAATTGTAAAAAGATATCCCAGCGTTTGGGACAAATATTTCCAAGCATAGAACCAGGAAAGAGGCTATCCGTACTCGTTCTTTGCCAGGAGATGTTTGTTCCACACGCCTTGTTCTTGGATTTTTCTATAATAGTAGATATCTATTCTACGAACCATCAATGATAGGTATATTCCGATAATAATATACCTAATTTAGAAAATTCCAATGAATGTATCAAATACATAGTGATAGTGAATCATGATGGCAAAGCCTCCAAAGGATTCGAACCCAAGACTACGGGCACCGTAAAACGCGGCCCTGACTCTCTCAACCACAAGCTTGCTTGTTATTTGAATGAAAAAAATAGCTAAATAAATTAATTTCCATTTTATCCAAGATATATGATAAAAGTAAATTTAAAAAAAATAAATAAATTATTAAATGGAATATTTATTTATTTATTTATAATAATTTTCGTGACATTTAATGACAGTCATTGTGTCATTATGATTATATGTGCACATGTTACTATGTTTGTTTTATTTTTTAGACTTCTATATGGAGAATACTTAGAAACAAAACTGTTATTAATAATTAAATAAAAAATTAAATTATTTAAATTGTCAAATTAGGAGTTGCAAAAGGATATCTCGGCGTCTGAGACAAATATTTCCGAGCATAGAACTAGGAAAGAGGCTATCCTTGCTCGTTCTTTGCCAGGAGATATTTGTTCCATAGGCCAGGGTGTTCCTCGGTATTATCTGATGGTTGCTAAGCTGGCAACTAATATTATTCAACTCAAAATCATAACTGAATAATGACAAGAGAGTATACGAGTAAAGGGATTCGAACCCAAGACTACAGGCACCGTAAAACGACGCTCTATCTCCCTTAACCACAAGCTGCTTGTCATTGGAATGAAAAAAATATCTAAATAAATTAATTTACATTTTATCCAAGATATATGATCAAAGTAAATTGCAAAAAAAATAAATAAATTATTAAATGGAATATTTATTTATTTATCATAACTTTTGTGACATTTTTCATTTTTATAATTCCATTTTGTTTATTTTTTACTGTGCTTGAATTATTTTTATAATTATTAACTTTTATTTTAAATATTTAATATTGTTACGATTTTAAAAATTATTCACGAGGATATTTTTCTTGATCATAATTTTAATGAGAAATTTATGTTCAAAATAACTATTGCTGTAATATTAATTTTGTTTTTTTAAGATACCTTTAATGCAACACAAGATAAACTCAATCCAATACCTACACCACTTAGCATTACATTTAAATTATGATGATGATGAACAGTAAAACCGATTAATCCCATGATATTAAAACCAAATGTTATTACAACTATGTACCAACGAAAATGATAAAATATACTTGATTTTTCGTGAGGCCACAGACCAGCTAAGTTAAGAACTGTTATCATTTGACCACCACATTTATCATTTTTTTTAATTCTTTCTTCTCTCTCTTGCTTTGTCATTATTTTCAATTCTATACAACGGGTATAAGTACTTTCAAACTTACAAAATATTACAATGTTCTGTAAAAGTTTTCAAACAGTTTAAATTTTATAAAATTGTGCATCATTTTCTCAAATGGACATCGATTTGAAAAAAAAATAAAAAAATGTATATGATACTTTAATGATAGGACGAAACATCATTTAGGCATAAATTATTCGTTGAGTATTGATTTTCATACGCATATGCATTTTTCTTTTACTTTTGTGTGGGGGAAAAAAAAAAAATAAAAAATTGCAGTCGCAGTTACTTTTTGTCAGTGGTCAACAGTAGTGTAAAGTCTCTTAAAATAAATAATTTTTAAGCAAATATTTTACGTGAATACCTTCAACAATAGGTGAGAGAAAAATAAATAAAATAATAATACAAAAACAGACTTCAAATACTGAATTAAAATGATAGTAATTTGTTTTATTTTTTAAACACCAAAATCTAACTCAAAAAAAATTATTTAATTATTTAATAAATTTAAAATAAAAAAAATATAGTCAAGTCCCCCAAGGTGCACCCTAAGTGTTCCGTAGGATTTTTTATTTTTTTTCTTGTTGTTTGATTTGTTTTTTCATTTTATTGTAAAATAAATGACTATTTTTTTTGTTTTGTTTTATTTTCTAATGTTGTTTATTTCTGTTGTTTAATAAAAAAAAAAATAAACGACCGAAAAATTTCAAAAAAATAACGTAAAGTCTACAGATGAAGCGTCATCGATTGAAACATTGCCGGAATCGATCTGTCAATATTTGAAATTGGGCCCTATCGAAAAA
>MKYW01000054.1:408118-439497 GCA_015776835.1 Aphidius ervi
GTTTCCAGGAAATTTTAGAGCAATTATCTTATGGTGAATGAAAATTCTAGAAACCAAATTATTTTTTTTTTTAAAGAAAATACAATCGATAAGTCAATTTTATGTATAAAATCTTCAGTTCTTTCTCTCAGTAAAAGCATAGGCAGTATATTTAGGACACGCGCCCAAAAATTTTGGCTAGTTATACCTTAAGATATATGATAAAAGTAAATTTGCAAAAAAAATAAATAAATTATTAAATTGAATATTTATTTATTTATCATAATAATTTTCGTGACATTTTTCATTTTAATAATTTTAATTTAATTTTAAATATTTTTCAATATTATTCATTTTGATACAATAATTATTATTATTTGGAAAATTATTTACCAAGATCTTTTTCTCAATGGAATAATCTATGTTTGAGATATTTTAGCTGTAATATTTATTTATTTTGTTAATTACCTTGAGTGTAACAGATATTAAGGTCAATGCAATACCAACACCACTCAGTACCAAATTAAGATTATGACGATGATGAATAATATAACCAATTAATCCCATGACAACAAAATTAAATATCACTACAACTGTGTACCAGCGGAAACTCAAGTTTACTTGATTTTTCGTGAGGCCACAAACCAGCTGAGTTAAGAACTGTTATCATTTGACCACCACATTTATCATTTTTTTTAATTCTTTCTTCTCTCTCTTGCTTTGTCATTATTTTCAATTCTATACAACGGGTATAAGTACTTTCAAACTTACAAAATATTACAATGTTCTGTAAAAGTTTTCAAACAGTTTAAATTTTATAAAATTGTGCATCATTTTCTCAAATGGACATCGATTTAAAAAAAAAGTGTACAGTCTCTTAAAATTAATAACTTTTAAGCCAATATTTTACGTTAATACCTTCAACAATAGGTGAGAGAAAAATAAATAAAATAAAATAATAATACAAACACAGAATTCAAATACCAAATTAAAATGATAGTAATTTGTTTTATTTTTTAAACAACAAAATCTAACAAAAAAAATTATTTAATAAATTAAATTAAAAAATTGAAATAAGCTCGTCACAATTATTATTACTTTTTTTTTCTAATATCAATTTATTTAATTATTTTTTAAATTGGTTGTAATATGTATTGTTAATCATCAATCATCATTAATTGTTTGTAACAAAAAAAAATAAGAAACTGTTGTATTTAAAATCTGTAATAATAATTTATATTTTTATTATTATAAAAAATTATCAGGGTAAAGATATATTTCGAAAAAATATCTAAAAATTTACTAACTGCAACAAATAATTGAGCTGATATTTGTGTATAATTACAAGCTTGTAAAATTAATGGTTTTTGCATCAACATAAATAATATACAATGTTTAACGGTTTTATTGTCACTCGTTTCCCATCCACATTCGTAAACAGCTTTTCTAAAATCTTCACTCTATTTTTATTAATCAAAAAAACATGATGAGTTATTTTTTTTTATTTCATATATTAGATAAAAAGCTTGTATGATTAAATATTCTTCTGTGCAATAATATTTATAAATAGAAAATTTATTAATTACAAAGTATCTTCAAGAATTTAATAAAAATATTTCATACAAAATTTGAAATGTAAATGTATTAAATATATATTTAATTATTAATAACAAAATATTTAATCATAAAACCACAGTAAATAATATTGTTATAAATTTATAAAAAATAAATAAAAACAAACTTCAGCAGCAATCATTTCTCCGGACCATGCATAGACCCAAGTTTGAGCTAATTTAACAGCAATATAAACAACAAATAAAATTGTTTGTTTTATTGATATAGTTTCCATCTAAAAAAAAATTTATAATCAAATTTATAAATAAAAAAAAAACAAAAACCAAACTGTATAAATAATTGTACAGTTTTACTAAAAAAAAAAGCTCCAAGTATTTGTAAATAAACAATTGAAAAAACAGATAAATAAATGGGTAAATAATCTAAAAATTAAATAAATTGTTTACATAATTGTTCATTAACCAGAAAATAATAAAAATAAATTATTACCTGACTTATTTGAAATGTCAAACTGCACATAATCAATGCAGTTGTTAATAAAATTGCAAGAACAATTGGTCCATGAATATCTTGTAACAATTCACAGCATGTTATCAACTTACGATGATGAACAATATAACCCTGAATACGTTTTTCATAATTTCCTTTAAATTTTAAACTTCTAATATTATTACTTAACACACGAAATTGTCCAATGACACGTGACGAATAAAATGCAAACGACGTTTCAACACATGCTGTTATTGTAAATAATGTAAAGCATGCATAAGTTTCAATAATAAAATGTATTATCCATAATAAACTACCACCTTCAATTGCATAAGGATACAATGTTGGATATGGTAGTAAATATTTTATTGGTCTTATATTATTTTTATATTGTTTTATCATTGATATAACTGGTGTTGAAAAATACGTTGTTACAACTGAAAATGAACAAAAACTAAGAGATACCGATAATCTTCGAAAATTAAATACTGGTGTTAATGCTGTTTTTATTAATTCATCATTGTTATTATTAACTTCTTGTTCATTCAATAATTCATGTAATATTTTTTCAAGTTTCATCAATTTTTTACGGTGGATCACATAGCATATAACCTTTAATTTTAATTATTTTTTGTATTTATTTTTATAAAGAAAACAACAGGTTAATAAAAACAAAAATTGATTTATATTTTAAATTATTATTATAGGCAAATGAGGGGTAAAATAGTCGAGGTAAATTGAAACACACTTGTTGATTTTTAAAATGAAAAAATAATGATAATAAATATAGAAAAAATAATTTAATTTTTGAGCAATAAAAATTAAAGAAAATGAATAAAGAATTTTGATATTTTTTTAAGTAAAACTTGTTAATTTTTTTTTTTATTAGTTATTAAATATTAATTGTGATTTTATTTAATTGTTTTTTCAGATTTTATTAATTTTTATTGATGTTCATTTTACCCCACATGCCACTAATTGATAAATTTTTTTTCTTCTAATAAATACCTTGACTGTTGTCGCGAGATAACTCAACGATATTGATACACCCTTAAGTGCAATCATTAAATTATAATGATAATGAATAGCAAAATTCATTGATGCACTTGTTACAATGAGTAAAACACTGCCAAGAAAATATGGTATTAATTTGTAAAAAACATTTGAATCCTCGACTGGCCATAATCCCATGAACAACAAAAGTATTCTTATACCCGAGCTGTACGATTTAAAACTTTGTAATTCAGCTTGTCTCTTCATTGTTCAGATAAAAATAAAATAATTTGAAGAAAAAAAATTAAAAATGGAATGAGAATAATGTGTAGTAAATTGTCGTTGTACAATTGTATTTTAAGAATTGACTATACCCTTTGTGAGTTCGTAGAAACTTGTGGGGTTGGTATATAATTTATCAATTTAGTATAATTTTATTGAATAATGAATTAAGCTTTTATATAATTTGTTATTATATTTTTTTTCTTGGTAATAAAAATTGAGAGCTTTTTAATGGTTAAGTACAATTTAATAAAATTGATTTTTTTTTTTTTTTTAAACGTGGGGTTAAACAGATGTTAAAATTATAAAATTCTCATTTTAGATACTTGCTGTTATTATGTACTACAAAATTATGTAGACAGTTGTCTCGTCAAGTTTTTTTTTTCTTCCAATCAGACATTTAAATGTCGTCGAAATTAAATACAATGGATAAAAAAATTTTAAACTTTGACGAACAATATCGTGAACAAAATTAAATTTAATATGAAAATATTAAAAACTTATTGTGATTGTTAAACAATGATAAAAAAGAAAAAAATAATACATAGTCTTAAAAGGGTAGGTACTAAATCGCCATTTCAACACATTTGTTTCCAGGAAATTCTAGAGCAATTATCTTATAGTAAATGAAAATTCTGAAAACTGAAATGTTTTTTTGTTCAAAGAAAATACAATCGATAAGTCAATTTTAAGTATAAGATCTTCAGTTCTTCTCCAACTTTCATCAGCTTCACATTTTGTTATTTATTATTTCCACCCAACCAATCAAAGTGCTGAATGTTTTTGTATATACTTTATTGAATGCAATCAAAAAAATAAAGTGAATAATATTTATATTTTCAATCAAGTCATCAAACTGAATATTATAAAAATATTATTTTTTAATAATAATATAATAAATTACATTGGAAATTTAGTGCAAGTAGGTATTTTTCATTTTTCCAAATTTTACAATTCAAATAAGTTGGTTTTTTGTCAAAATTAATTCATAAACAATGATAAATTATGATTTCTCATTGATTGTTTGTAATAAAAAAAAATACGAAAGTGTCGTATTAATGAGCTAGTAAAACAGAAAATAATTTAATTATTTTATTGGATTTTTTTTGTTAAGTAAAAAGCTAATTGTGATACATACACTGGAAAAGAGTTCAGCTGTTATTGGTTTCATTTTACAAGCTATGATAATAATTGGTCTCTGATGCATCATCATTCTAACTGAATGTGATACAAGTTTATTATTTTTTGTATCTGGCCATGCTGAAGCATAAACTGCATCACGAAATTCTTCACTCTATTAATAATAATGTAGAAAAATATTTATAATTTTTAAAATTATAAGAGTTATGTCAAACATTTTTATAATGAAAGAAAAAAAAAAAAATAACCAACTAACTTGCGTTTTAATTAATTCTCCACCCCATGAGTAAATAAATATTTGTAATAATTTATAGAATGTGTACATTAAAGGCCAACTTATTTTACTGAATGTTATTTGATCCATCTGGAAATTAATTGTAATTTTTTACTTGAAAAATAATTTTTTTATCTATTATAATTATACCTGGCTTATTTGAAATATTGTTGTACATAAAATTACTGCAGTTGACAATACAATTACAAATACAAATGGTCCTACAAATTCACCAAATAATTTACAAACAATATTTAGCTGTTGATGTCTCATATGAAAATTTCGAATTTTACTTATTTCAATTTCATGAAAATGTAAATTTTTAATTTCATAATTTAGTATACGAAAATGTCCGACAACTTTTGATATTATATAACAATACATATTGTCTACTGCGACACCAATTGAGACGACATACCAGCTATAAAGTAGTTCAACTAAAAAATGTACAATCCAAGTCCAACTACCAGGTGTTATTGTCCAATAATATAAAGTTGGATAAAATCTCGCAAATTTCATGTCACCTTTTAGATAAGATATTAGCATTGCAAGTGTTGGTCTTGACCACATCATAACAATCATTAAACAAGCTAAAAAAGATATTGTTGGATACACCGTTTCAGCCAAGTATGACATTGGTTCAGTTAATATTTCCCAAACATCATCTTTTGCAGTCATTTGATCATCCATCATTTTTGAAAATATGTTGTTTATTGTTATAATATTATTGCGATACCGTTTCATACATGCTCCCTTTTGTTTTCATTAGGGATAAACATTTTTTTAAATAGATAAAATAATTATAAAAATAAATATCTCGAACGAAAATTTTTCAGTAAAAATATGGCAAAATAAAAATATCCACTAGCAATTAAAAAATTAATTCATCACAGAGTTTATCTAAGATTCATAATAATTATCTCGTTAATTGAATAAATAAATAAAATAAATAAACATTTAATACAATATTTGAAAGGTAAATATTAAAAAAATTAAATGAAGAATAATATCAACATTTAGTCATTACACTACGATGACTAATTAATTAATTTTTAAATAAATTAATTTACAATTTATCCAAGATATATGATAAAAGTAGATTCGCAAAAAAATAATTAAATTGAATATTTTTTTATTATTTATCATAATTTTCGTGTCATTTGATGATAGTCATTGTGTCATTATAATTATATGTATTACTATGTTCATTTTATTTTTTAGACTATTATCTGGGGAGCCTTTGACAAGTTGACAACGAAACTGTTATTAATATTAAAATAAAAAATTAAGTTATTTAAATTATTAAATTCGGAATTGCAAAAGGATATTTTGGCGTCTGGGACAAATATTTCCGAGCATAGAACCAGGAAAGAGGCTATCTTTACTCGTTCTCTTCAAGGAGATATTTGTTCCATACGCCTGGTCCTTGGATTTTTATAAACCGGCAGAAGTTGAAGAATTATTGAGACTAAAATTTTATCATCTGATTGACAATAGCTTTAATTCCGTAACTTGTCAACAACAAGATTCGAACGCAAGAATACAGACACCGTAGAACGGGGCCTTGTCCTACTTCACTACAAGCTTGAATAATATTTAAATAAAAAAAATATCTAAATAAATTAATTTAGAATTTATCCAAGATATATGATTAAAGTAAATTTGTAAAAAAAAAAAATAAATTATTCAATTGAATATTTAGTTATTCATCATAATTTTTATTGTGTCACTATGATTATATGTGTTAGTATGTTTGTTTTATTTTTTAGACTACTATTTGGGGAATACTTGACAATAAAACTGTTATTAATATTGAAATAAAAATTAAGTTATTGAAATTATTAAATTAGAAATTGCAAAAGGATATCCAGGCGTCTGGGACAAACATATCCGAGCATAGAACCAGGAAAGAGGCTATTCTTTACTCGTTCTTTGTAAGGAGATATTTGTTCCATACGTCTGGTCCTTGGATTTTTTTGAAATCTACTGTGGATAATGAACTAGCAAGAATCGGATTTGATCATCTCAGTAATAAAGACGTCAAATATAAAGTTGTCATTATCAAGATTGGATCGCACAACTACAGATACCGTAATACGGGGCCTCGTCCCACTTGACCACAAGCTTGCTTGATATTTAAATGAAAAAAATATCTTAATAAATTAATTTATATTTTATCCAAGATATATATGATAAAAGTAAATTTTTAAAATAATAAATAAATTATTAAATGGAATATTTATTTATTTATCATAATTTTCGTGACATTTATCATTTTTATTATATTATTTGCCTTATTTGTTACTGTGCTTGAATTATTTTTATAATAATTAACTTTGAATTTAAATATTTAATACTGTTACTACTTGAGAAATCATTCACGAGGATATTTTTTTTTATCATGATTTTAATGAAAAATTTATGTTCCAGATATTTTTGCTGTAATATTTATCTATTTTGTTAATTACCTTGAATGTAACAGATAATAGACTCAATGCAATAGCAACACTACTCAGTATTACATTGAGATTATGACGATGATGAACAGTAAAACCAAATAATCCCATGAAAATAAAACCAGATACTATAACAAATATGTACCAACGAAAACGATTAAATATACTTGATTTTTTGTAAGGCGATAGACCAGCAAAGTCAAGAACTGTCATCATTTGACCACGACATTGTTCATTTTTATTTATACGTTCTATTCTCTCTTGTTTTGTCATTATTTTCAATTCTGCAATCGTTATGTGTACTTTCACACTTACAGAATATTACAATGTTCTGTAAAAATTTTCAAACAGTTGAAATTTCATAAAATTATACACTATATTCTCAAATGGACTTGAATTTAAAAAAAAAAAATATATATATGATACTTTGACTATACGATGAAAATCATTTAGCCATAAATTATTCATACAACTTTAAGTGCAATCATTAAAATGATAATGAATAGCCAAATTCATCGTTGCACTTGTTGTATAATAAATAAAACACTGCCAAGAGAATATGGCAGAATATTTGTTAAAAAAATTTAAATCTACTGGCCATAATCCGATGAATAACAAAAGTATTCTTATACCCGAGCTGTACGATTTAACACTTACAGAAATGCGAAGTAAATTGTCGTTGTATTTTAACAATTGGCTATACCCCTTGTGAGTTCGTAAAAAAATTGTGAGGTTGCGTGGTATATAATTTATCGATTTAGTATAATTTTATTGAATAATAAATTAAGCTTTTATATAATTTGGTATTATATTTTTTTTCTTGATAATAAAAATTGCGAATTTTTTTAATGGTAAGGTACAATTTAATAAAATTGTTTTTTTTTTAAACATAGTGTTAAACAGATGTTAGAGTTATAAAATTCTCACTTTAGATACTTGCTGTTATTATGAACTTNGTTATAAAATTCTCACTTTAGGTACTTGCTGTTATTATGTACTTCAAAATTATGTAGAGAGTTGTCTCGTCGAGTTTTTTTTTTCTGCCAATAAGACATTAGCTCGTTGAACTTAGATACAATGGATCAAAAAAATTTTAAGCTGTGACGAAATATCAAAACAATAATGAAAAAATTACAAATTTATTGTGATTATTAGACAATAATAAAAAAAAAGAGAATTGAGATTAAAAAAAAATACATATAGCACCGGCAAATAATTACATTCGTTTCCATCAAATTGTCGTTTCCAGCAACTATCTTATGGTTAATGAGAACTCTGGAAAGCAAATTATTATATTGTTTAAAGGATGTAACTTCAAAAAAATACAATCGATGAGTCAACTTCAAGTATAAAATCTTTAGTTCTTCTCCAACTTTCATAAGCTTCACATCGCATTTTTATTTTTTATTTTTTCCACCAAAAAAATCACAGTGCTGAATGTCTTTTGTATATACTTTATTAAATAAAATCGAGAAAATAGAGTGAATTATATTTATATTTTCAATCAAGTCATTAAACTAAATATTATAAAAATATTATTTTTTAGCGATAACATAACAAATCACACTTATAAGATAATTCATTGCAAGTAGGTATTATTTATTTTTCCAATTTTTCAATTCCAATGGATAGTTTTTTTTTTTTTTTTCAAAATTGATTCATAAACGATAATAAATTATGATTTTTCATTGATTGTTTGTAGTAAGAAAAAATACGATAGTGTCGTATTAATAAGCTAGATAAATAGAAAATAAATTAATTACTTTTTTGAATATTTTAATGAGTAGAAAATTAATTTTGATTGATTAATATATTTAAAAAAAAAAATGATTAATATTAATACATACACCGGAAAATAGTTCAGCTGTTATTGGTTTAATTTGACAAGCTTTTAAAATAATTGGTCTTTGGTGCATCATCATTCTAACTGAATGTGATACAAGTTTATTATTTTTTGTATCTGTCCATGCTGAGGAATAAACTGCATCGCGAAATTTTTCACTCTATTAATAATGAAGTATAAAAATATTTATAATTTTAAAAATCATTAGAGTTATATCAATCATTTGTATAATGAAAAAAAAAAAAATAATTAACCAACTAACTTCCGTTTTTATTAATTCTCCACCCCATGAATAAATAAATATTTGTAATAATTTATATGATGTGTAAACTAAAGGCCAAATTATTTTACTGAATGTTATTTGTTCCATCTGAAAATCAATGGTAATTTCTCACTTAAGAGCTAATATTTTTTTTTATCTAATATAATTATACCTGGCTTATTTGAAATATTGTTGTACATAGAATAACTGCAGTTGACAATACTATTATAAGTACAAATGGTCCTACAAATTCACCAAATAATTTACAAATAATATTTAACTGTTGATGTCTCATATGAAAACTTTTAATTTTACTTATTTCAATTTCATGAAAATGTAAATTTTTAATTTCATAATTTAGTGTACGAAAATGTCCAATTATTTTTGATATTATATAAGAATACACATTGTCAGTTGTGATACCGATTGAGACGACATACCAGCTATAAAGTAGTTCAATTGAAAAATGTAAAATCCAAGTCCAACTACCAGGTGTTATTGTCCAAAAATATAAAGTTGGATAAAATCTTGCATACGTCATATTGCCTTTTAAATAAGATATAAGCATTGTAAGTGTTGGTCTTGACCACATCAGAACAAGCATTGAAAATCCTAAACAAGTTATTGTTGGATACAATGTTTTAGCAAAATATGACATTGAATCAATCAATATCTCCCAAACATCATCTTTTGCTGTCATTTGATCTTCCATCATTTCTGATAATATGTTGTTTATTGTTATAAGATTATTACGATACCATTTGAAACATGCTCCCTTTTTTTCAATCAAGATTAAAAAAATTTTCGTGTAGATTAAATAATTATAAAAATAAATTTCTTGAACGAAAATTTTTCAGTAAAAATATTGCAAATTAAAATATCCACTAGCAATTTAAAAATTAATTTATCCAAGATTTTAAATAATATAATAAATTGAATAAATAAATAAAATAAATAAACATTTAATACAATATTTAAAAAATTAAATGAAAAATAATATTAACATTTATTTAGTCATTACAATACGATGAATAATTAATTAATTTTTAAATAAATTAATTTACAATTTATCCAAGATATATGATAAAAGTAAATTTGAAAAAAAAAAAAAAATAAATTATTAAATTGAATATTTTTTTTTAATTATCATAATTTTTGTGTGACATTTTTTATTTTTATTATATATATTTTTTTTTATTTTTTACTGTGCTTGGATTATTTTTAAAATTATTAGCTTTTATTTAAATTATTTAATATTATTACTATTTGTAAAATTCTTGTTCAAGATAATTTTGCTGTAATATTCATTTATTTTCAAAATTTATTACCTTTAATGTAACACAAAATAGACTCAATCCAATAGCAACACTACCCAGTATTACATTGAGATTATGACGATGATGAACAGTAAAACCAAATAATCCCATGAAAATAAAACCAGATACTAACACAACTATGTACCAACGGAAACGATTAAATATACTTAATTTTTCGTAAGGCGATAGACCAGTTGAGTTAAGAAATGTTATCATTTGACCACCACATTTATCATTTTTATTTATACGTTTTTTTCTTTCTTGCTTTGTCATTATTTTTAATTCTGCAACGGGTTTAAGTATTTTTAAACACAGAATACAAACAGCTACAACAGAATACAACATTAATTTCAATTTAAAAAAAAAATAACATATATTATATATAAGTTTACAATATTCATTATATTTTAAATTTAAATAAATTATCAAATATAAGTTCATAATTATTACTGAGGAAAGAAAAATGGTATCGTGATGTTTTTTAATTCATTATATATATACTTTTTCTGTATAATATATTTGTGAGTAATAATTATTAATAAAAATTATAACATCATAATAAAAAATTCATAATTTTTTGTATACAAAAGTGACTAATTTTTTCCTTTTTTAATAAACAAAAGATGTAAATCAAAAAAAAAATATGATTAAAAAAATTAGACGGTTTTCGTGCGATAGTTTATAAATTTGATTTTGTAATTTTGAAAAAACTGACTATTTTTTTTGTATTTTACATCTTTTGTTTTGTTAAAAAAAGGAAAAAATGAGTCACTTTTGTATATAAAAATTAAGAATTTTTATTTTGATGTTATATATGATACTTTGATAATACGATGAAAAATACTTAGTCATAAATTATTGGTACACCTTCAAGTGTAATCATTGAGATGATAATTAATAGTGAAATTCATTGAAGCACTTGTTACAATAAGAAAAACACTGCCAAGAAAATATGGTATTAATTTGTAAAAAACATTTGAATTTTCTACTGGCCATAATCCCGTGAATAACAAAAGTATTCTTATATCCGAGCTGTACGATTTAATACTTACAATAATGAGAAGTAACTTGTCGTTGTATTTTAAGAATTGGCTATAACCCTTGTGAGTTTGTAAAAACTTGTGAGGTTGCGTGATATATAATTTATCGATTTAGTATAATTTCATTGAATAATAAACTACGCTTTTATATAATTTGGTATTATATTTTTTTTTCCTTGGTAATAAAAATTGTGAATTTTTTTAATGGTAAGGTACAATTTAATAAAATTGACTTTTTTTTTTTAATCCTGGGGTTAAACAGATGTTAGAGTTATAAAATTCTCACATCAGATACTTGCTGTTATTATGTACTTCAAAATTATGTAGAGTTGTCTCGTCAAGTTTTTTTTTCTGCCAATAAGATATAGCTCATTTAACTGTCGTTGAAATTGAATACAATGGATAAAAAAAATTTAAACTTCGATGAAAGTTCAAAACAATATCGTGAATAAAATTAAATTTAAAATGAAAAAATCAAAAATATATTGTGATTATTAAGGTTGATTCCCAGTCGCATCACCGAACCAATATTTATGCCACGAAGGGCCCGTATATCAATAACGCTATGTTTTATTCCCGTGTGGGAAATTTTTTGTGGCGCCATTGATGAAAAAACCAAGTTCTTTAGTATAGTATGTGTGTGCGTGGCTACACACTAGCAAGCGAAGATTACATCGTACACTGAAACCATGCTTGTGTTCATGTCTGTGTGCTGCGCTTCTCGCGAAATTTTTGAATTTCCAAGTTATTTATTTTTTAAACGCAAAAGACGAAATTCTAAAAATTTATATTAAAAAATTTGTCTTTTCTAGCACTACAAACTGATAGAAATTTAACGTTTTCTGTTGCGTTTTAAAAAAGTTATTAATAAAAATATGAGGTACCGCCTATACCTTGCGTGTTAAAGTTGTCAACTTTGACAGTAAATATCTCAAAAAAACCGAACAAAAAAAAATTGAAAAAAATTGATAATGTAGATAATTATTTCATTTAAACATAAGATAAAAAAAAAAAAAATCTGTTGCAATTTCAGATTTTCAGAATCAACCTTAAACAATAATTTAATATTATTTTTATTAAAATTTTAAAAGATAAATAATTTGTTTATTTCATACAATATTTATCTAATAAAAGCATATTTTTTTTTCATTTTCAGATTATGTACAAGCTCGCCGCAAGCTCGTATCCAGCTGGCCTATGATGTGCTTGCAACTCGCCTTTGTATATCTTCAAGTCATCCTAGCCTTAAAAAAAAAAAAAAAAAGGCAAATTGGAAAATGATTTTCATCAGTAAGCATGATAGAAATAATTTTGAACATGGAAAAACAAAAAAACGACAACCTGTAGTGGTAAGGTCATAAAACTCATAACAAAGCATTGGATATTTTTATTCCCAGCATTTTTTTTTTTTTTACTTTTATAGGTGTAAGAGAAAAGAAACAAGAAAAAAAAAAATACGTAGTCTTAAAAGGGTAGGCTTGAAGGGAGACTAAAGCTCACCCTTAACCGCCAATTCAACCCCTTCGTTTCCAGAAAATTGTAGAGCAATTATCTTATGGTGAATAAAAATTCTGGAAACCAAATTATTTTTTTGTTTGTAGCTTGTAACCAAGGAGAATACAGTCGATAAATCAATTTTAGGTATAAAATCATCAGTTCTTCTCCAACCTTCATAAGCTTCACTTCGTATTTTTTTTTACTAGTTCGTTTGCTTCTTCCAACAAAATAAAATTAAGTGTTGAATGTCTTGAGTATACTCTATTAAAATAATTAAGTTACTTTAAATAACTAGAAATAGTTCATTAAGAGCTTGGCAATTAGCCATCTATTTTAGCCATCTAAAAACTTTTTATTTTTAAAAACAAATACTGACATGTAAAAGTCAAACTTGTGATAAAGTGCAAGATGTGCATATGGTGCTATTCACACAGTTGAAAGTACAATGATACTTACTAGTGAAATTTTCAAGTTTAATCTCAGATTACTAAAGTTAAACCTTACTGAACAATGCACCAGACTATTTTATTTTATTTTTTTTTTTTTTACATTCTAAAATGATGTAAATAGAACAATAAAAAATTCTAACAATGCTGACTATTGAGCTTTTTTTTTTTTTTTCTGTAAATTCATACTGTTTTTTATAAAAGCCAAGTGACATGCATGCTAATTAAATTTTTTTTCAATCAAATATCTAAAAATGAAAAGAAAAAAATTGGAAAAAATTTAAAATTACTTTTTTATTTTTTCAAAAATTTAATTGTGTGTTTGAATTTTGTTTCAGAATTGACGTAAAATTATTTATCAATGGAAAAAGAATATACCAAGGATATTTTTAATAATAAATTAATCAAGATTTTATTGAAATACAAAATTTCGATTGGAAAAAAAAGGATATTATTTTAATAAAAATAAAAACCAATACAAAGGAAAATATTGAGGTAAATAATTTTGATTATAAATTAATTAAAAGAAAAATAAAATATAATTTTCATTTAATTATTTAATAATATTTTTTAAATAATAGAAAATAAATTTTTATTATTTTTAAATTAAGTGAGTGATTTTTTTCTATTTAATTAAAAAAAAAAATAGTGTTGAATAAATATAATTGCAATACTACAAAATGTCATTTGTATAATATACATATTTTTTGAAGCAAAAATAAATAAAATTAGGAGAAAAAATAAATGGCTTTTTTGGTATTGTATATGCAAATTGACAATGAGAACTTTGTTTATATAAAAAAAAGTCAAATACATGTTGTTTTGCTAAAGCACAAACATTTAGTATTGAGCTTTTGCTGGCAGTTGTTGTTGTTTGTTTTGTAGATACTGTACAATATGCCTTGAGCATTGTCTCTTTGAGTAAATGCAAAAATTAGACTCTCTGTTTCAAAAGCAACGTGTATTTTATTTTAAAATTGACATTATTTTGGTTTTCAAAATAAAACAATCAAATTCTATACAATAAAAACAAATACATAAAACAATATTTAATTATATTTGTTTTATAAAATAACAATAAATAAATTTATTTATATTCTTCAAAATGATTTTATTTATTTATTTTTTTAACAACAAATAATATCTCTTTTCCTGTAAAAAATAAAAAAATATTTTAAATATTTTGTTTTCATTTTTTATTATCTCTATGAAAAAAAAAAAAAAAAAAAAAAAATTCCAGTGATAATAAAATTGTTTTACCTTTCAAATGTGTTGAAGAGAATTTTTTATTTCTTTTGAATCTTGATGAATAGGAATATGTCGACATGAGTCATTGCTTAATATACCAAAAAGAAATTATTTAGTAAATATGACAGTACATGTAGTCACATTGCAACCCTCTCGACTCCGTCTCAAGTTTTTCCCAACAACACCTACACCACAACTACCATCCTATTTTATTTTTTACCCTTATATTTTTTTTATTTACTAGTTTTTTTTTTCCACTTTTTTTAATAAACATAATTATACTCACATTGTGATTATATTTTTTACATATCATTGTAGATATTATTTCGTTAGATATAAAATAAAATGAGATAATTTGTTTTTAATTTATTTTATCAATAACTAAAAAATATGAAAAATTATTTTTAAATTGATTTATTGATTGATTAATTCATTCATTCAATTATTTAATTATTTGTTTATTTATTTATTTATTTTGGATTGTTGTTATTGTTCGAATTGTCACAAAATTTCATCAATTTTTTTTATCATGTGATAATTAATTTGGGTTATTAAATATCCGAAAAATAATAATATAAATAAAATGTTAATATCAAATTAGTACAACTTTGATTGTCTATTGAATTTTCATACATGGATTATATTATCAAAATTATATACCATCTATACAATATATATAAATTTAATCACAATACAAAATTCGTCATTTAATCCGAGAGAATAATACTAATTTATAATTGAAATTTAATATCTATTCTATTATCAATATCAGATTAATATTTATCAAAAATTAAAATTAATATCCAATTTATTATTATCAATTAAACAGATTCATAATAAATCAAACTTTTATTTATTTATTATTAATAATAAATTTACCAAACGAATTTTGTTTTATTTTTTAAAAATAAATTATTAAATATTATTTAAATATTTTATTTTCATTGTTAAAAATATTATTTAATAATATTTTTATCATTTAATAATGCAGTTTTTTTTTATTTACATTTCAGCTTTATTTTATTTTAAATATATTACACTGAAGTTTTTTAAAAAAAATTTACAAATGCCGTAAGCGCCAATTTGGCTAATGTGTAATATGTTTTCAACGTTGCTTTATTTCTATTCCATTTTACAATTAATTATTATTATTATTATTTTAATTTTACTATATTTTTAGCTCCATGTTTTTATCTCTTTATTCTGAGTATTAAATGTGAAAAGTACCCTCCAGAAAAAAAGTAAATCCAAGGGTCGAGAGACTAATGAGCAAGAATTGTAATGAGAAAATGTGCTTCATATACACACATACACAAAGATAGTGTGAAAAAAAAAAAATAAATAATATTATATTTTTTCCTCAAAAAAAAATAAGATAAATGAAATTTTTCTATTTGAAAATTTTTTTAATCAAATCTAGAAATTTTATTTATCCATTTTCTTTTTTTTTTTGTTTTATCAATTTTATCAAATCAACTGTGTAAAATTGCAATAATTAATAACCAGCTTGTACAGTAATATTTAACAAGTAAAAGTTTTTGATTAAAAAATTGAAAAAGCTAAAATAATATTATTTTCTATTTGAAAATAAAAAATAGTGTTGAGTAAAAATTAAAGGATATAAAGTTAAAAAAGTCAGACTTGAAAAAGTATTTTCTACTTGTTTTTTTTCATATTTATTTATTTTTTTATTTTTATTTTGCTGTTCAGTGCATTGAATGAAAAAACTTTTTGACTTATGAATAGTTAAAATTATCCTGAAACTCTCGAAAGTGATTTTCGTCGAGTTTCCAATACTCGATTTGAACATATAACTTTTTTTTTGCGGTTGTATATTCACTATATCAAATGGAAAAAAAAAAATATAAATAAATAAAAAATCGATAGTTACAAGTTAAATATTTATAACTTTAATAATAAATAAATTTTTTACATTTCTTGCAATTTAAAAGGATAAAGTTGAGCGCCGTAAAATGAGTAGAAAAAAATTTTTAAAAAAAATTCAAGATCGTGTTTGGCAAGTTGATGTCGACACTTATCCTGCAATTTTTTTTTTTTTTCTTTTCATTTTTGTACTTCTTGAATTTATAAATGAGGTCATTTTCAAAACCATCAATTTAACTATGTTCACTATATAAATTTTCAAAGTACCTATTTTAAATAAAAAATATAAATTTAGCTTTAATAATTTTTTAGTTTACATGTTTTCTTTTGATAAAATTTTAAAGATCATTTCAAAAAAATTATTATCAAAGCAAACATGAATTTATAAATGTGTGAATTTTATTTTTTTTAATTTAAAATGTTTAACATGTTAATGCAGCTTATGTCAAAATTTTCCATGTATGTTTAACACTTGACCCAAATGAAATGTGCCTCGTTGAGTTTATTGAATAATTTAAAATTCAAAGAAACTTCTAGATGACATACATAAATATACAAACTAAATAAAATTCCTTTTTTTTTCAAATAAATTTTTAATCTTGCTTTCCATTGGATAATTGCACACACAAACGCAATCATACTGATCAACTTGTGTGAATAATCAAACTCAAAAAAAATAAAAATCAAGCAACAAAAAAGTATTTGCTTATTTTAAAAATTAATTTATCAAATAAAGAGCATCTGAATTTGATCGACATAATAGATATGCAGATATAACAACTTGTCTTTTTTCTTTATTAAATTTTATTATTATTATTATTATCATAATTTACTTACCTTTTATTTTTTTCGTCATCTCTCTTTCATCAATTTTACTTTTTTTTTTTTTTTCTTGAAATACCAGTACCAGATAATCATACCATTTGAAAATGACAATTCGTTGAAACTTGGTTTTTTTAATTTAAAATTCAAGATGGTATTTTTGCCAATTTGCCATTGGAATTTTATTTATTTTTTTTAAAACTTATTATGCTAACTAGTATAGTCAGTTGTTTTTTTTTTTTATAAGAAATAAAAAAATCTACTTCAAAAGAAGAAGAATTATAAAATTGAAAAAAATATATCCAGAAGCTTTATTCTTCTTCTTGACAAGCTAATCAAATGTTCATTTAAAATTTTTATCTGATAATATTTGTTTTTTATTTTTTCATTGTATTTTTTATTTGTTTATTTTAATTGTCATTTACAGAGTATAAAAAAAGCAATGATCTTCAATTTTTTAATGCTTTAAAGCACAAGTCAGATCAACATAAACTTGCATATATTATTTTTGATGCTTGCATCAACCCTTAATAACAATCTCTCGTTCAATCCCTTGACCGGCTTAATCTCTATCCCCTAGAGGGTAAATAAGAAACTACAATATCCTTTTCCCTTTTTTTTTTCCATCCAACCATAAAATAGTTTTTCTTCTTTTTTTACTTGGTGTTTAGTTTATATTTTTTTTTATTTAATTTCGTTTTTTGCCGACAGATCTTTCAGGGATTAAATGTCTGTGTGGTATATTGAGTCTGTCTGTTACATAAAGACGTGATATCTCGACTTGAAAATTTACGACAGTCACTGGGCACCTCAACAAGCCTTCAATTTTCTCTTCTTTATTTTATTATTATTTTATTTTTTTTTTCAATACAAAAGTTATGTATTTTTTTTGTGTTTTATATTTATAAAAAATTGTTTTACGAATTTTTCTAAAAAATAAACAGATTTTTTTCTATTTAAAAAGTAAAATTCAATACTGAGAAATAAAATTGAAAAACATTGAAGAAATATATTTTGAAAATATAAAATAGTTACATGCTGTTTCTTATGGAATTGTAAGCAATAAAAATAGAGTAAAAATAAAAAAATAAAACTCAACTATGTAGAATCATAAAAATGTTCATTTTTATAGCATTTTTTTTTATGGAATATATGGAGCTTTAATAAATAGCTCAGTCTACAAACGGTAAATAAAAATATAATTCAATATGAATATAGAAAAAAGAAAAAAAAATGTTTACTTAAAAAATTTTGTAGCAGGTGTTTTTATAATAAAAAATAAATACAAATAATCTATTATAATTCTCGTATTTATATTATAATATTATCGGATAAAAAATAATTATAATAATGACGTAAATAAGATGCAAAAAAAAAAAGTAAAATTTAAATAATAAACTGAGTAAAAGTTGGAAGTTAAATAATAGTGACGAAGGTATAAAACGTGGTGAAAAATAAGGGTGAAAATAAAAAAAATAAAAGTCATGCAGCCTCAGGCATTTTGATCTTTAGAAAATATTTAAAATTGGATACAGAATTTTCTCTATTTTTGTTTACATTATATAATATTATTCAAATTTTTTTTTTTTCATTTATCGATTTTATTGGTCGAGTATATTTTTTTTTTTGTTAATGTTTATACACTTGGCAATTTTATCAGCAATATTTATAATTAATTATTTACATTTATATACAATTTTTTTATTAACTTAAATTTATTTTATTTATTTTATTTATTATTATTTATTTTGTATGTTTATATTAATATTTATGAGTTTAATAAATTTTTAACCCTGTCACGTTAATAACTGCATAAACACCACAAATACCTCATTATTAACTAAATTTTTTTTTTCAATATTTATTTAATTTTATTTGTAAAATAGAGGATATTTTTTTTTTTCATACGACAATGTTAATTTATTATTTTGATAATAATTATTTATAAATGGAATATTTATTATTAATCTGTTTATTTTTTCTTTATATTTATAAAAGAAAAACAAAAGAAAAACAAAAGAAAAATTGACAGTTTCTACGTAGACTAGATAATTTTTTCTTCTAATATTTATTAAATTTAATTAATTTAATTATATATTCTTAACATTAATTATCAGCTAACTCTATGATACTGATAATCTTAAAATTAATTATTTAAATATTTTCGATATGATAGTTACACGTTGATTAATCAACGTCAATTATTTTTAATATAAATCTTTTAAATATTTCAAGAGCATCCGGGCTTCGTTTTTTTTTATTAAATTCTTATTTATTATTGTTTAAAAAATAATTTTAATTAATGAAAAAATAATAAGAAAAAACAATTGAAAAAAAATTATCATACGTTTACCCATTTTTATGAAAAGAAAAAAGAAAAAAAAAAGTATCAGTCTTAAAATTGTTATAGCTCAAAGCGAATGTGTGATACCAGCAAGTTGTAATCTTCCTTATAATACAATTAATAAATTTTAATTTCATTTCCAAAAGCATATTTATAAACATCTTATAAAAAAGTATAATTATTTTTATCATGATATTATTTAATAGACATTATTAACGACTTGCCTAATATTTTTATAATGAATTTTTTGTTGCAGCTTGAAAAAATGTATCATCATATATTAAATTATATGAAATATATTAAACAATATATTCTGATCCTTCTTCAATAATTTTTTCAAGTATTTTACCATGTCCATCAATAATTTGATGTTCTTTATTATTTTTATTATAATCATAAATATCATTTTCCTGAAATTGCATCAGGCCCTTTTTCAGGACATTAAGATACCCCTAGCTTTGTGCAATATCATTAATATATTCATCGTGTAATGCAAGTAAATGACGTGGTGTATCAATTGCTGTATGTAATGTAACACTAACACCACGATTAAGACTAACTGCTGGATAAAATACACCATATAAATCACGAAATGCAATACCACCTTGTGGTTGATCATTAACAAAAAATCTAAGTGTATGTGTTGTATCAAGATCCAATAATACACCAACTGTTGTACCTTGTTGTACACCACCTTCTGTTCTTTGTGCATGACCACCACCATGCATAAACCAAGATCTTTGACGATCAATATACATACTCCAACCCTTGTCATCTTTTCCTGTAAACATGATCAATAATTTATTATTAATATTGTCTATATGTACATTGTTTTACTTATTAATCTTGGTCTTTGTGTATCTATATCATTTTCATATAAGATTATTCACTTTTGTTGACATATATTGATTATTAAAAGTTTGTTGGTTTAATATAGTCGTTGATTAATTTCATCAACGACATTCAATTAATTTTATTCAAATTTACAATTGTTTATTTAGTGTTTATAATTTATAATTAATTTTATTTATATATTGTTTATGTTTATTTTAAATAATTGAATTTTTAAATTTAATTTTAAAATAGAAATTGAGATTTTGTTGAAATAATTTACCTAACATTTTATCACGTGATACATCAGCACGTGCAATACCAAATGCTGGATCAGTATCACTGTGATAACGATCAATAGTTAATTCCCAATAGTGTACACCACGTGAAAAACCAATGCTTGATAAAACAACACGATGTTCATATCCTTCACATGATGCACTCATTGCATCCTCTGATATTGAAACCTCTTGGGGCATACTTGGTGCACCAGAAGCCCAAGAGAACCAAGCCACTGTCAATTTAATACAAAAAATATATTAATATTATGAACATATAATATTCAAATTGAATATAATAATCATTTGTTGAAATTGAAATTAAACAATCGTGTCAAGAAAAAAGTTTAATTATAAAAAAAAATTCATCTTCTTTTTTATTTGCTACAATGTTTGTTTGTTTTTTTATAGATATTTTAATAAATTAAAATTATAAATTGATGAAGTTATTATTTATTAGCTTTTGTTAATTAATATTTGTACTTTAGACAATTAAATTTAGAAGAAATAATTTGCCAAAAAAATTTTAAACATAAATTTGACACGATTTTTAGAATGATTTTTGTAATGTAGTTTTAATAAAAAATTAAATATAATCTTACATTCAGCTGTTTGAAGACCAATGAGTTCTGAATAATCACCCTCACCAGCACTATTAAATCCTCGTACTCTAGCATTGTATAAAGAATTAAAGTGTAGTCCATCAACAGTGCAAATTGTCTCACGGCCACAATAAACCTCCTGCAACAAAAAAAATAAAAACAACAATTTAGTGGCCAGAGTTAACAACAGAATCAAAAACTCAATAGACAACTTTTAAACATCCTATATATAAATGAACACCAGTTTACAAAAGTTTTTGAATATTTCGAGTAAATACCTGTTAAAAATTCCATTTTCGACAAAATTAAATTAACAAGTAAATGCTTTTAACTTGTTTTAGTTGACCCACGTTTATTATTTAAAATTTAAAATTTAAAAAAACTTTATAAAATTAATTTTTCTTTTGATAAATTTATTTTATGTTTTATCAATTTTTTATTTTTGTTTTTAACAAGTTATGGATAACAAAGACATGATAATATAATCAAAAAATAAAATAAACAATGTCCAGATGAAAACACAAGTTTCCTTTTCAAGTTATCATGAAAATGGACTTATCTTTTATTGTATATAATAATATCAGCCACAAATGCAATATAAGATTTTGTTGGAGTGGATTTAGATGGTGGTAAGTAAACCGATTTATTTTTCCCTTTTATATTATATAAACTGAGACCTATTATTGTCACAGTAAGAAAAGATAATGGACAAAGAAAAGAGGCAAAAAAAAAAAACAAACAAACAAAATTAGAGAGAAAGTAAAGATGATATGANTTAGAAAGAAAGTAAAGATGATATGAAAAGAATAAAATAACAAAGAATATATTTGGTTTTTTTTCTTTCAATAGATTATTTGTTCTGATGTAAGTAAACAAAAGTTTTCAAAATTTAACCAACATAAATAGAAATTCAATGAAAATTTGATTGTATTTTGTTGAAATTGTAGAATTGTTTTGTTCATATTTACCCTAAATTCACCACCACATCCATCGTCAAGTTCTAAAAGATAACCTTCAATTGCTGGACCACGTTGACCACAACTAATATTATGACCCGATGGTGGTTGCCAAGCTACAGTTACACTGTTATTTTCAGCACTGCATTCTTCTGGTATTAATACTGGTGCACCTGGAGCTGTAATAAAACCAAATAATACCATCAAATAATTTTAATTAAAATATCTAAATATTAATAAATACAAAAAAAAAAACATTTAAAAATACAAAACACTTGTTAAATAAATAAAACCAGTTTCTTTTTTAATTTAAAAAATATTTAACTTCATTTTTTTATAAATTCTTTGTAAATTCATCTAAATATATTATTGTAATTTTTTTTCAGTAAAATAATTACAAATCTATACAAAGAAATGATTAAAAAAAATTAAAAAAAAATATTTTCACAAAAAAAAAACTCAGACAAATTAAAAATAATTTATCAATATAGATAATTAATAATTTTTTTTTCATCTGTCTGACAAAGCTTTTAGTTAGATTAAATGCAAAAAATAAAAAACCATTTTTTTTAACATCAAGTTTTTTATTTCTGCCAAGTTTATCTAAAAAAAAAAAAAAAAAACAAATATACAAATATTTGTGAGCTCAGCGAAAAGGGAACATACCGAGGATTATATTTGCCAATAAAATTTGTTCATTGGCTTGAATATTAAATTAAATTAAAATTTGTTGTATATAAAATTTACAATGATGATAATGATGAGGATTGTAACACTTGTCAATTCTCAAATTGCAAGGGTTAAATATGAAAAAAAAAAAAAAATTAATACGTATAGCCTATAGGGTTGGTTATATTATTTGAAGGTATGATGTGGTAAGCTTGAAGGGATGATGATTTAACGATAACAACAAAGAGAATATATGTAAATGTGTGTATATATATATATTTAGATGGAAAGAGGAATAATATAGTAGTTGCTTTTTGGTTAAGTTCAATGTACTCGAGCAAAATTACTAATAAGCTCACTCACAACCACAGTCCAACAGTTATAATACAGACTTCTGTGGTTACCCCAGCGACTTACTCAAATGTCCTCTGCCCAATTGCATTCTCGTCTTCAAACATTACTACCCCTCTACACAACCTATCCACTTTTTTATATCAAAACACAAACAACTTACAATTACTTTCAGTACTTTAATTGTAGTTTTTATTTTTATACTTTTTTTTTCTTTCTTATATCGTTAAAACAAAGTTTGTTTTATTTATTTATTTTTTTTTCTTGCATTAAGTTCAGGCTATTTGTATGGATAATTTTTATTTAAAAAAAAAAAATTTAACATCTTGATAAAAAAAATAAATAATAATCTAATTTAGGTTGTAAAATAATTATATAATTAATTTTTTTGTTTTTTTTTTTTTAGATAACAATTGAATTAAAAAGGATTTCATTTGACAATGGATTATTTGGAATTTTGTTTATCAAATTTGGGGGAGTGGCTATGTGATAGGGAGGCCGATGAAAGGTGANAACTCTAGTCATATTGTGTTTATCTATTTTTTTTTTTTTTCTATATTCTTTTGGTTTTAATTTCACCTTTTGTTCGTTTTCAATATTTCTGGTATATCAATTTCATGAGTATATTTTTAAAATACATATTCAACACTGTCTGCCGATATATTTTGCAAAAAAAGTAACAAAAAGAATTCATTGTTTAATAATTAAACAAAAAATATTATTAAATATTATTTTAAATGGTTTGAATGATTAATTTTTTGATTTAATTAATAGCTATGTATGTAAAATAAATACTGGCAGTAGTATTTTTGATTAATTCTTAAGTTTGTAGTCTGTCTGATCAAACATGGGTTGTACTACTGGCTAAGGTTGGTTGGCTTATGTCTGACCCATTATATTCTGTATCTACTGGTCTGTGGTTGACGGGCATGTTTCTCTCATACTACTGACTCTTTTGAGTTGCAAACCATTTGTGGAATTTATTCACTTTGAAATTAATTCAAACTAAATGTTGCCTCATTGTATTATCTATCAACAAATTCCAATCAATTTAAAAATAATTATTACAGCCAACAATAAATTATTTTTTTTTAAATTATATTAATCTTATTTCAAGGTCAATTTTATCATCTTTTAATTTATATTTTTCTGAATTAACTCAATAATTATTACAAGTGTGTATTATTGTCGATAAAAAAATTTATTTTCTAAAGAAAAACTTGCTACTAAGTTTTTTAGAAATAAAAAAATAGGAAAAAGTTTGTAAGAGCTTTTTTAATATTTGAGAAAAAGATAAAAAAAAAAAACAATTTACAATAGAAAAAGTAGAAGAAAACATAAAAACAATATTGAACAAAGGGGTAGACATCAAAGCTCTGAAATAAAATATTTTTTTAAAAACTGTATAAATTTTTTTTTCCTTTTTTATATAGAAAAAAAATATAAACACAACTTTACTATTTATTTGATTTAAATATTATTGTTGTTGCTATTATTATTATTGTGTATATTTTTTTTTTTTTTTGTTTTTAATAGAATTGAGAGAAGAAAAAAATTTGTTTCAAGCTTAAAAGCATTCTTGATATTTTCATGTCGTTGATATAAATTTAATGAAAATCAAAGAAGATCAAAGCACAAGTAAAATTATCCTTGAGGTTTTCTCTATTAATTGGAGTATAAATAATTTAATTTACTATCTATATTATTACTTGAAAAATATTTTTAAAAAACACAAAAGAAAAAATGATTTTTTAAATTGAATTCTCGTATGAAAAATAAATTTGTATATATAAAAATAAAAAATAATCATAATATTTTATGAATAAATAAATGTAAAAATGTAAAAATTTATTATCGTAATAATTTACAAATTTCAACCCCATAAAAATCAGTGTTTTATAATTTAAAAAAAAAAATAAAATAAAATAAACAAAAAAAGCTCTAATCTCTTGATTTTTATTTTATTTTTTAAATATTTTTTTACCTACAAATTTTTGTTAATGGATCATAAAAAATGAAATAAAAATATAGCCAGTAGGATTGGCTGGACGTAGTCAATTCTCTCTGGGTATTTGGTGTTTCTCTGATTCACCCTCGGGAATCACATTGATAATCTCCTTCTGGTACGCCAACTGAGCGTTAAGGTGGTAAAACATTTTCCCGTATTTTATAACCCTCACACATTCAAACACATAAATCCACAAAAAAAAAATCGTCAATTATTCATTGAGCTATCAACACAATAACAATAATAATGATTGTAAAAAAAAAAAAATAAACAAAAACCAATTTTTCCGATACAAAAAACATGATAATATTTTGTTTTTAATTTTGAGGATTTTCTAAAAATTAAAAACTTTTGTATAAATGCAAATCTCATGACAGCTAATTAGTAATAATTTAAATTAAATCTTTTTATGTTAAAAAAAAAAAATATAATAAATCAGTATTGATTGGATTATTAAAAATTTATAATATCTACTTGTTTGTTTTTATTTTTTTTTTCAAATAAACAAAATTAATAATCAGCTTTATTAATACTTATGAAATTAAATATATAATATATACTTTTGAAAGTTAAGTATCTGTGTATATAGTTGAGCTGATGAATTACAGAATAATAGTTGAGTAGTAGTTGAGGAAAATACTGAAGAGGGATGAAATAAGGAGGCTGATGAGGGGTAGTACAGGTAGATCGTTAACTGCGTTATACTACTACCATCAGGAGCATCTAATTAATCCGCTTTTAGAATACTCAGTATAAAGACCTACATGAGTAGAAAGAGAGAGAGAAAGATCAAGAGAGAAAGGAAGGTACTATTAAAAAAATCGCCTCAGGGCAATTTGGAAAATTATCAAGTTGTTCAAGTGCAGAGGCGTCCGTGCAAACATAGCCAACTACTATTTTATCTTTCTCTAATAAAGTTTGTTGTTGTAATTTTTTTTGTTTGTTTGTTTATTTATTTTTTATATCTTTCAGGGTTGATGGTCTTTACCTGCAGTTGGATATCGATCCTCTCCTTCAGATGCTGCGTCCAATTAATATTTTTTTTTTAATGTAATTATTAATTTTAATTATTAGTATAATTAGTATTTATAAAGAGTTGTTGAAAATTATTATAGAAAACAAAAAAAAACATTAATTAAAAATTGAAAAAATGGATAGAAAAAAAAACACACACAGACACACACAAATTTTAAAATAAATTGTGGGAAATGGGTTTCGAAAAAAAAAAAAAGGGAAGGAGTATATTAGAAAAGAATTAATTAACAAAATAAATATTTAAATTTGGTTTTAGATGGATTTTAGAAATATAAAAAAGAAAAAAAAACAACTCGGCAATCCTAGATGGTTTATATTTACTAACTGGACTCACGTTTCAGCTGTACGAAGGTAAGCTGATCAATAGCACGTCTAACTGGTTTATCATCAAGTGTTAAATCAAGAAGTGGTAAACGTGCCATTTCTTGTACTCCTTCAGCAGCACCCCATGAACCAGCAGCAGTTGCTGCTCTGACTGATAACATACCACCAATTTGTAAAAATGCAGAACTATCATTTTCTTTTAATGCTTCAATACAAAATGTTAATAATGCTGTTGTTGATTGTAAATGGCTTGCACAACGTTGTACTTGATCTCGTAAGGATCTAACTCTTGCATCTCGTGTTTGTCGTGCAGCTTCAATTAAACGTGATTTACGTGATTGAAGCATGTTTAATAAACAAGCAACACGTTCTTCAACTTCTTCTTCAAGTGATCCACATTCTTCCTGTAAATAATTAATTTGAAAATTAGCATTTAAATTTATTTCATAGCAATATTTTAATTTTTCTAAAATTTTGTAATTTTTGACAAAAGTCTGATCGTTGTTAAAAAAATATTTCTAAGCGTAAATTTCATGGAATTATGCTTTTATTATTTGAACAATACCTAAATATAATTATCCTGAGAGTTTTATAATTTAATTTTAATTATTTTTATTTTTTATATTATTTTTGAATTTTTCAAAATGAAAAAAGGAAATTCTATAATTTCGACGATTTTTTCTATTTAAAAAAAAAATATTTCTAAGCTAAAATTTCATGAAATTTTTCTTCTAGTATTTAGAGAACCCTTGAATATTATTGTCCTGAAAGTTTTATAATTTAATTTCAACTGTTTTTATTTTTTTTTTTCATTTTTAAATGTTTCGAAATGAAAAGAGGAAATTCTATAATTTTGACTGTTCATTCCAATCCGAAAAAAAAAAATATTTCTAAGCAAAATTTTCGTGGAATTTTTTCTCTAGTATTTAGATAACACCTAAATATTATTGTCTTAAAAGTTATAAATTTTAATTTCAACTATTTTTATTTTTTATTTCTATTTTTGAATGTGGCGAAATGAAAAAAAGAATTTTTATAATTTCGACAATTTTTTCTATTTCAAAAAAAAAATATTTCTAAACAAAATTTTTATGAAATTTTTTCTCTAGTATTTAAACAACACTCAAATATAATTATCCTAAAAATTTTAAAATTTAATTTCAATTATTTTTATTTATAATTTAAATGAAATATATTATCATAAAATTAAAAATATATATTTTTTTAAAAATTTAATTAAATTATTATTCTTTTTCATATTATTCCAAGTTATTAAATAAATTCTACAATAAATATTTATCTCTCAAGTTATGAGAGTAAATATTTTTGAATTATTATAGTACATTTTATTTTTCCAGGTGGCTGATGATGAATGGAATTTTTATATTTATTTAAAAAACTCAAGAACAAAAAACATTTCATTTCCTCAAGGTATTTATTATATTTATGGTATTTTAAATATTATTATTATTGTCATTTTTTTTAGATTATAATTGTCATATTATTTAGCTTGCTTTTGTTAATTTATATATAAAATTGAATTATGTATGGACTTGGGGGGATTTGTATTATGACAAAAGAACAATTCATGTTGACATTGTTTATCGAAGAATACTTTGACAAAGTATACCATTATTGTGGTTACCTAATTTAATTTACATTTTCCCTCATGATTTTGCAGTAGCTCAGTCTCAACTGAGAATGGCATATTCACTTACTTTAATCAAATTTTTATTCTCCACAAATGTACTTCTTCAAAAAAACAAAAAAAAATACTTTTTTATCATTTTTTATATTTAATTTATTTTTCCTACTATTTGATATTTTTTCATCTATAAATTCAGTTGAAATTTTATAATTTTATTTATCTTTATTCTCTTCTCTTTTTTGCATTTTTATCATTTCTATTTTTTAATATATTTTTTTCTAAAACTTCATAGCAAATCTTCTTTTCTCTCTATTATAAACAGAACAATTGTCATCAATAATTATGAGAGAGAAATAGATAGAATATATGTGCAAGTGTTTTACATTATTTAAAAAAAAATAAAAAATAAAAACAGGTATCAGGAATTTGAGGCAAATAGTACCTGGCGCAGACCAAGTGCGTTGTTCACTTGGTCTATGCTAGATTATATTTGCCCCAAATGCCAAATGAAGCTACACGTCCGACATTAGCAACGATGAGAAGCAGCCTCTAATAAAGTTTTTCACTCAAGGCAATAACGGGAGAAACGTGAATGTTTCGGTTTTGAACTCGAGACCACAAGCACTATAGGCAGGGCTCTTGCCGACTTGACCATCAGCTCACTCGATGAACTATGAAAAATAATTATACCTAACTATTATCGATTTGAAAAAAAATTCAACTAAAATTTTAATTATTTATTTTATGCCATTGCATTTATACTCTTGTAATATAAATTTTACAGTTTATTTTTTATTTTTTTTTTGCTTTTTTCAGTAATTCTAGACGAATTTTTATCAGTACTTAGTTTGACTTTTTAGTTGAAATTTTGTATTTTTATTTATCTTTATTCTCTTCTCTTTTTTTTATTTCTATCATTTCTATTTTTTAATATATTTTTTTCTAAAACTTCATAGCAGTCGAAATAATTATAATAAAACGACGCCTTGGGTATTTTTTTTTATTTTCAATTTTCCGTATTTCTCTATTTTTTATTTATTTCTAAAAATGCTTGAGGCACATTGAGCACTTTCTTCATGTTCATCCACGCGATTTGGTGTAATTTTTTTTTTATTTATTTTTTAGTATTTCAATTTAACTCTTTTCATACATATACTGGTTGAAAAAAATAAAAATGTCACGATTCTGGTTGTGCGATTCATTCATATTTTCATGTGGAGACATTTCATAAAGTATTATGTATTTTTTTTATTTTTCATAACACATATACTGTTATATGCTGTATATTTATACTCACATGCACTTTATCCGTCATCCCTTTGAGTCGTTGGATGAATTCTGTCGTTGAGCGGGCTCGTTCTGACAACTGCTGCAAATTTTGCGACAATTCCGTCTGAAACAAAAGATAAATATTGATCGTACAGTACATCATATATTTTCTATATACACATGATACAAAAATATATTTAAAAAATAGAAAAATACAGCCAATTAGTAAACACATTTAAAAATTTTTTTATTTCATTGCATTGTTTTTTTTTTAAACAATATCATTTGTTTTTTCATTTTTTAATATTGATAAAAAATAAAACAATAAATTTTATGAAGAAACTATATGTAAAAATATAAATTTTNAATATAAATTTTAGTTGAAAAAAAAAAAAATGTGTAAATAAAATAGAAAAACACAATAAAATTTTAAAATTTTACACGTTTTGACAATATATTTCTTCTCGACATATTTTGCGATCAAAAAGGATTGACAATATTTTCAGCTTGAAATTTGTATTCAAAATGGTTTATATTCATGCATCATATACACAAGCATATACTTGCTTGAATTTTAAAATATATATTCAAATAGATACTTGCATCATTTACAAATCAATACTGAATATCAAAAAAAAAAACATAAATAAATAAAATGCATTGCTACTGATTAAATTTGAATTTTCAATTTGATATAAAGTCTTACATAAATTTTCATGATTCGCTGAAATATATTTTTAATTTGTAATCATGTTATTGGATATTTATAAATTCAATAAATTAATTTTTTAGATAGTTTTTTAATTTGTTATCAGGGAAATATTTGTTTGAACTTTCAAAGGATTGATCTCTTGATCTCTTGAATTTAGAAGATAAAAACAAGTAAAATTTTAGAATTAAAATTAAAATTATGTACAGCAATTATTATTGTTCTAAAAATTATTATATTTGGTAATGATAATTTTATAAAAGCTTGCAGAGCTTTACTGATTTTATTTTATGAAAAAAACAATTCAGAAATTTTTATAATTTTAACAGAAAGAGAAAGAGACAAGTAAATTCACAAATAATCATCCTAAAATAATTTTTTCACTTAGAAAAAAAAGCTTTTTATTTTTTAACACTTGTGCTTTTTTATTTAAACAAGAAAAATTGTTAATTTGAATTTGTCCAAGTTTGTTATTCACTAACACGTTAATTTTAAAACCCAATTTAATTTTCAATTGTTCTCTATCTTTTGATCAAGTATTTTTCATTATACCCAGGGTCAAAAAAAAAATTCAAATTTACTAAAAACTTGTTCGTTAAAATTATACAAAAAAAAAATAAAAATAAAAGCTCTATGTAATTTTGAAAAAAAAGGTAATTCATGTTCTGATAAAACAAAATCAAATAAAATAAGAAATTTAAAAAAAAGAGTAATTTGATCAGTGAATTTTATCGTTTTATTGCCACTAGAAATATGAGACTATAGAATGACAAAGAACCTGGTTTTACCCCGTTGCAAAAAAAAAAAAA
>MKYW01000054.1:467841-492343 GCA_015776835.1 Aphidius ervi
TTTTTTTTTTTTATTATTAGGAAAAAAAAAAAATTATTTAAATAAAAAGTAATTGGAAAAAAATAAAATAAATTTAAACGTAGAATGAAAACACATAAAAAGCACATAATTTCGATCAATAGTTCAATAGTATAAGATAATTATTAAAGAAGTTGTGTTAACTTAATATTAAGCTAGCACAACACTGTTAGATAAAAAAAATTATTTAAATAAAAAATAATTGGAATAAAAAATTAATTCAAACATAGGATAAAAGCACATAAAAAGCACATAATTTTGATCAAGAGTTTATTAAAAAAAGTTAATTATTAAAGAAATTGTGTTAAGTTAATATTAAGGTGGCAAAACATTGCATAAAAAAAATATATAAAAGCACACAAAAATCGCGAGTTCCACACAAAAATAGCACAAAATGACACGAAATTTCAAAGCCAGTTTTACATTTTACTTTTGTTTTTTTTTAATTTTTAATTTTACTATTTTTACTATTGAATATTTTTTGATAATTTATATGGAGATAATAATAGTTTATTTTTTATTTTTTGGTGTTCAACTGAGTTGACAAATTTTCTATATAAAACCACTGTTATTTTCAGTCAGTTAGATAACAGACAACTTGTCCTTTTCATGCACTGTTGAGCATTTATTATTTTGTCGAATGAAATTTTTTTAAAACCGTATAAAATTCAAGATAAAGATACACACTGGCATTTATATATGAATTCATAATTCATGTAAAATCACTTGAATAAATTCAATCGTTCTCTATTAAAAATATACTAAAAACAATTTATTTTTAGTGAAAATTTTTACTCAAAACATATTCTTCTTTTTGAATAATTTATATATTTGAATACGAGAAAACTTGATTTTAAAATAAACAAGGTGAACCACATTGTTGATATATCATCTGAAAATTATTAATAATCATCAAGTAATATTTATCATGTCTACATAAACATGAAATATAAATTTAATAAAATTTTATTGATTTAACAATATTTTCCCCATCGAAAACCTTCACATGACTAATCATTGAAGCTGCAATATTATTTTCCATATTAACAATAACAAAATTAATGTTTATTGAATAATAATTAACAGTATAATTAAGCTTTTATATAATTTATTTCTTTTCATATGAATTATTTTTATTATCTGTTTTAAAATCATTCGACAAATTTATCATACCATTTCAAAATATGCTTCAATTTAAATATCTGTTTTTCTGCTTCCATTGAAATTATTATCTACATTACATAAAAATAATAATAATAATAATAATAATAATATTGCACGATAATTGAAGAGCCAGTTATTCATCAAACCGATAAATTTTCTTTTTAAAATTTTTAATGAATAATTTTATTATTATTATTTAAAATGATTTTAAAATGATAAAAAAGAAAATTCGTTTAACTGAATAATCTTTGAAGCTTTTCGAGTGCATCACAAGGATGGTAATTTATTTTTTTTTTTTATTTTTTTGATATTTTATTTAAAGCCATTTCATCACCTAGACGATTTACCTTTATCCGGTAGATTTGCCTCAATTGAACTCGCTGTTAACATTACCAACAGTACGTTCACCACGTTGATGTCATCGGACCGTCGATTATCCATACCACCACCTTTGACACTCGATTTACTGGCTTTCAAGAATCGATAAGCGATTTGTAATTTGTAAACCCCTGGGTTGCTTGGTTGCTTCATATATTACGTTCAAAACCAACACATAAATTTAATCTTTGTTTTGTATACAATATATGATACACTTGCTTTGACATCATCAAAATGACAATTTATATTATCAATCTATCAATCTAAATAATGATGATTTATATAGTTTTAAAAAAATATATAATAATAATCGAGTTTTTAAATTTAAATGGTAAACTTTTTAGTTACAAAAAAAACATGATAAGTAAATTAAAGAAAATTTTTTTTTTTGCAAAAATGCATCAGTAGATATTTTTTGAAAATAATCAGGCACATGGAGATAAAGTTCAACTTTTTTGGGAAAAAATTTCATCATGAAATAAGCTTTATATAGTGCAAAAAAAAATGATAACTATTTCCCTGTTTTTTTTTAAAGAACGTCTAGCAAATTTTGACTGAATTTTGTGGAAAAAAAATCCGGGTAAATTGAAAAATCAATTGAATTTTATAAACCTTTAAATCTAGTCAAATTTTTTTCATAAATTTCTGATTTCAAATTTAATTTTGCGATAGAAATTTAACATTTAAATTTGTTCAAATTTACAAAATTAATTTTTAAAATATTTTTTTGAATATTAGCATTAATTAAAATTATACCTGACTCAAAAGAAAATTATTATAAATAAAATAAATAATCCTATTTATTTGTACTTTGTTTATTTAATTAATTTTTTTTTTTATAAGATGAATGGTTACTCAAAGAAATGGCTTATTTAAGTAACGATATCAGTCTGTTTAAATACTTTTCGTGTCCATCTTTCAAAGCTAAGAAAAAAATAAACAAAAAAAAAATATATAACATCTTTTTCTCTCCCCTTATTCCATTTCCTCTGAAGAAGATTTTAATGATGTGTGCTCAGCAAAAGCCTGTGTTTTATATTTACACACATACACAAAAAAAAAAAAATATTACAGGGTGCTCATAATAAACTTTGAAGCATTAAAAAATATAAAATATTTTTGTATTTGTTTTATATATATTGTTTTTAACTCTATTTTTAGCTTAAAAGAATTTTTTTTTTATTTTTTCAATTTAATATGAAATCCAAGTCGTAAATATATTTATAATCCTTGAGTTTATTGCTATTATTATTTGTTAAATAAATTTTCTATTTAATATTAATTTTTCCAGGTAAATAAGAGGTTAAAAAAAAATGATAAAAAAAAATTAAATCAAAAGGATGCCAGCCAGACAAACTAATTTTACTAATTTAATTTTCTTACGTCTGGTTGTAATAAAATGAAAAAAAAATAAAAATAAAAATGATAATACAAAAAAACAAATGGGAAATGATAGTAAAATACATCCCTTCTATTTCAGCCCACCCTTAAATTTCAATTGCTAAATTTCCGTCAGTATTATCCGGCTTCTTGAGTTTTGATAATATAATGAAAGTTTGATGTTTTTTTATCACCCTTACTCTACTTTTAAACACTGATCATACAATTGTTTGCACGTGTGTTCAATATGATAGCAACTTGATAATGCCATCATCCAAAAATGTTTAACATTGACGAAAAAAAATCAAGGGATAAAAACGAAGGGATATAGAGAAAGTAAAAACAAAGGGATGATGAAAAAGAAAAAGAAAAAAAATATATCCATTGCAAAAAACAAATGTAATAAGAGGGTTTATGGCAAAAAGAAAAAAATAAACTTGATGATGAGTCTGGCATATCTGTTTACAAAATAAATATTTACAAATGTATATTGTAGTTTTTAAACCTGGCTTTGTGAGATAAGAGAATTTGTAAATTAATTAAATATATTAAACGTGATGTACCACAAATCAAATGATTTGCAAAATTTTTTATATATTTATTTTATGAATTGTAATGAATAAAAGAAATGAAAAAAATTATTAATAATCGTACTTGTTGATAAATAAATACTTAAAATTATTTCTTAAATAATTTATTGAGCCAGCTATAATTAATTATAATTGTAAAATTATAATTTTTTAATTTTAAAAATGTAAAAAGAGCTTAAAAAAAAAATGAAATTTAATTTCTAGCAATTGAAATGTAATATAATTGAGTAATCTGGTAATTTTAAATTTATTTTGTTTTAAAAAAAAATGAGTTTCTGGATAAAAAGCAACAACCCTTAAAATACCCAGGCATTTTTTTTTTTTTTTTTAAATGAAAATAATTTAAATTCTCGCTAAAATATTAATAACTGTTCGATAAGAAAAAAATCAATAAACTATGTTGATGTCATTGGCCAATTATATATTTTCCATCAAACTGTTTTAAAATTAATTTGAAATTTTTAAAAATAGACAAAAAAAAATTTAAAATAAAAATTCCAATTCGGGAAATTGAAATGCAATTAAATTGAGTAATCAAGCAAATTCATAAAATTATTATATAAGTCTATTTATTTGATGAAACTTTTCTAGAAACACCCAGTCGACTTTTTCATTTGAAAAAAAAAATTGACTAGTAAATTATCAAACGAAATTAAAATCAATCAATACCATCAGTTTGTTTGCTGAATAACAAATTTACAAATAAAAATTTAAAATATTTCTATTCAATTTAAAAAATATCAGCCAATAAAAATATTATTATTTCTACTTGTATAATTTAAAAAAAAATATGTAAAATTAATCAAATAATATATCAACATATTCATTGAATAATTTCGATTGATAAAATTACTATAAATTAATACAAATGTAAAATATATTAATTCACAACATATATTAAAACATATCTAAAATTATCATTGAATAATTAATTCCCATATATTCCAACAAACGTTAATTACCATTGTTATCAGCAAAATACAAAATTTCAAATAAACAACTATTTTAGTGAATAATAATTATATCCAACAAGTTTAATGACCGAAAAAATCGATAAACAATTACCAAAGTAGACTGATTAATTTTCAGCATAAATGAATAAATTATATTCGTAAAAACTACTTGCATCAGCAAGAAAATTAATTCTTTTTTCAAATAAGATAATGAATATTTAAAATATTAATTAATACATTGTGTTTGATATGAATTTTTTTTTTTTTAATTTTCATCAAGAAGATCATGTCGAAAGATTTTGCTTCGCGACAGAGTATAACTTGTGCCAAGACGGGTCAAGTGATCTCACCACTCAAGGGCCATTATATATATCATAAAAAAAATAAAAAATAAAAAAATAAAAAGACAAAAGTCAAGTGTAGCCGAGGTCGACATTTTACGTCAACCACTTTTGCCTGCTTTTGCCTGCTTTTGCCGCATCTCTTGTTGATTCCTCCCCTACAATTTCATCCTCTCTTTTTTTATTTTTTTTCTATCTGAATATCCATACCAAAAATATTGAGTAATTTATATTTTTTTTTAAATTTTATTTTCTGGTACATCGAAGCCATTAAAGATTCACCACATATACTCAATCGTTTTGTGTCTGTCCTGTTCATCTGCTGCATATCATGCAATTTATTTTCATTTTATTTTTTTTACTGTGAATCTGTGATCAATGCGTATGATGAACATACAAATGTCAAATGAAAAAAAAAACGTTGATGGTTCCATTAAATTTTCTATTTTTACTTTTATAATATCTATTGAATCAGAGGTCATATCAAAAGCCCATTTTTACTGATGGACTCAATTTTTTTTTACCCATTTGAAATAACTCTTTTTTGTTGTACTTTTTCAGTTGATTTTTTTCTTTTGTTAAATTTTCCATTAATTTTGTTTGTTTTCTTTCTTTATTCACACACACACACAGACACTATTCAACAGTCACATTTAATACAAACATGATGTATTTTCTCATCAAGAACCCTTGAGTAAGAGTGACAGAGATATATATTTTTAGTCTCTTCCTGTGAAAGTAATTTCCTGCAGGAAATCCATGTGATTATCCCCAAGTGGAATAACATTGTACCATAATGGAATCACCTGATGTAAACATTATGCCAGACTTCATCACCTCAACCACTATCAATCTGATAAATTCTGATATTATTTATTCAAAATCTTTTTTTTTTTTTTTTTTAAAACAATCATATCATTGTTTCTTTCAGCTCAAAAAAAAACAAACCAATTATTAAATAAAAAATAATTAAATGTAATTTAATATAATTATAGCAAAAATATATATAAATTGTATTTTTTTTATTTTGAATTTTCAATGTTTTTTATATTTATTTTTTTGATAAAAAAAAAAAAGAGAAAAGTGGATACCTTTGAGACAGTTGAAAATATAAAACCCCGAAGAGAATTCTTGCTTGAGGCTAAAGGGTGGAGATAAGCGAACTCCAGGGGTTGTTGGAAAAGAAGATGAAGAAGAAGAAGAAGCTTTAGTTGTGTTTCAAGTTGGTTAAAACAGCCAGAAGCATTTTCAGCAATAGTGAAAATCATGCCCCTGGAGAACTAGACACCAATTTTACTTATAAAGTTTATTTTATTATTTTTATTTTTTTTTTAACACTTAACAATACTTTGGGATACTTCAATTAGACAATATATGTGAGTCATATTGCTGATCATTGAGGGGTTGAAAATTACTATTGATTATAAAACAACGCCTAAGGAAATTTATATATAAAAACATATTGATGTAAACCAATTATTGTTTGACGAGTTGAGACGAGCAAGTGAATGGTCTTATATGGAAAAATCGATAGTAAACATATACGTACATACACAGACATGAAATACCGGTACAACCGGAAAATTATTTTTTATAAATTCCATTTTTTTTTTTTTACTATATCAAAAGCAAACAAGACTTTTGCAGCTGCTGTTGATCTTTATGGCCAAGTATTCAAGGACACAAATAAAAATGAATTTTGTATATATAAAAACGTGGGAAACTTGTTTGAAACTGTTGTGAAATTTTATGTAATATAATCATTAATTTTATTTAAAACGTTGAAAAATTTTGTCTCCATTTTCTCATTAACACAGTCTCTTATTTCATTCATTCATTGCTGGATCTACCAACGAATGAAAAAAAAATAATTTCATTTTTTTTTTTCGGTAGAAAGAGTAATTTTACGAGACGTTTTAAATGTTGGATAATCCTTTGTTGAAAACCAGTGTGATTTTTTGTCCTCAGGCGGTGGAAAATGAGTTGGATGACGATGAAAAAATGAAAAAAAAAATATTTAAAAACATAATATAGCCCAAAAGAAAAGGGAGAGAGAGAGAGAGAGGATAAAAAAAAAAAGAAAAGAAATGAGTAAAAGGAAGANTAAATAAAAAAAGAAAAGAAATGAGTAAAAGAAGAATGTAATGAAAGAAAAAACTCTTTGGTTTTTTTACCACAGAACGACGCCATCATCAGTACGTCTATATAATTCTCGATTATGTGAAAGGGTCGAGACGAACACTGAAAAAAGGGGTGGTTCAAGTGGTAAGACCCGTTGACGAACCAAGGGTTGTAGACTTCAAGTGCATATACATCCGTGGGAATTTCATATATATATATATCTGCAGTATGTTTATATAAATATGCAATATATAAATATTGCCAGGAGAAGCCACGATAAAGGACTCGTTGTTGTATTATACACGACGAAGATGAGAAGCAAGATGAGGATATAATAAGGACACTTGTCGTCGGCTTGCTTGAATAATTTTAAACTCAAAATTTTGATAAAAAATATTATATAATATATAAAGTGTAATAATAATTATATAAAAAATATTTAATAATAAAAAAAACTTAAAAAGCGTAGAAGAAAAATAAATGAATTGAAATTTAAAAAATAAATTAAATATTGTAAAAAATAATCATCATGAAAATATTGATGAAAAAAAATATAATCGTCAATGAAAATAATATATTGAATTGATGAATTTAAAAATTTATGCTTCATTAAATATTTCGTATTTATTTATAATGAAAATAAAAATATTTATTGCCATGTTTACAGTGAACATGTGTAATTCATAGATGAATAAATCGATATATGGAAATTTGATATAGTTTTAAAAAAATACATAAAAACTTAATTTAAAAATTTAAATGAAAAATTTAATATAATTTATATTCTTATATACAGAATGGTTTTAAAAAAAAATTAAATTTGTCAATTTTCTTGATAAAAGTAATGCTTTTTTTTGTCAAAATATATTTAAATTAATTTTTTTTTTTTTTCTGTCTTTGATAGTGTATGTCTATTGTCTAAATTATTTCCATTAGCATTGAAATGTTTCAATTAGATTCTTGAGTATTGCAAGTGAGATGGAAATGTATAAATGTTCTTAAAGTGAAGAAAAAAAGAAGTTTTAAAGTTTTTAGAAGTAAAAAAGTAAAAAACATTTGCAATAATCGTCTGACGACCATTTCAAGGCACTCAGGAAATTGTGTTGCATCTTTGGGAGACAAACTCAGTCGTAAAATAAGAAATCGTTGAATGAAAAAAGAATAAAAGATAAAAAATGAAATAAAAAATAAAAAAAGATAGGAAAAAAAAAAAAAATGATAATAATGATAATAATAAATGAAGAAAAGATGTTGGAAATAAGCATAAAAGCGAATGAGATGCGAGACACGATGCGTCCCTTGTAAAAAAGTGGATGAAAAAGAAGAAAATGAAATAAAAAATTTTTTATTTTTTTAAATATTTTTTCAAAGGCGAGAAAGCAGCATAGGGTCTGGGTGAAACGAGCGAAAAAGAAAATTACACCATCTTCTATATACTATACATTCAAAACTTGGATTTAAATACCTCGCGGGTAATACGTCATTCTTGAGCAGACATATTCTATTCCGCTTTTTTGATCACGTGACTTGACTTTTCAACAATTTTTATACATTAAACATGAAAAAACTACAAGTTTTAAATTTTTATAAAACGTCATTTTGCTTCTAGTATTTAGACAACATCTAAATAATATTATCATAAAAGTTTTAAAGTTTTTTTTTCAATTTTATATTTTTGACATTTTTTGCTGCAGGTTATATTCATTAAAAAATATTTCTAAGCAAAAATTTCAAGAAATTATTGTTATAGTATTTAAACAATACCTAAATATAATTATCCTAAAAGTTTTAGAAATTAATTTCAACTATTTTTATTTTTTTTCCATTTTTGAATGTTTCGAAATGAAAAAAAAAAATTTCATAATTTCGACAATTTTTTCCATTTCAAAAAAAAAATATTTCTAAGCAAAAATTTCATGAAATTATTGTTTCAGTATTTAAACAATGCCTAAATATAATTATCCTAAAAGTTTTAAAAATTAATTTCAACTATTTTTATTTTTTTTCCATTTTTGAATGTTTCGAAATGAAAAAAAGAAATTTCATAATTTCGACTATTTCTTCCATTTCAAAAAAAAAATATTTCTAAGCAAAAATTTTATGAAATTCTTATTTCTAGTATTTAGACAACACCTAAATATTACTGTCCTAAAAATTTTAAAATTTAATTTCAATTATTTCTATTTATTTTTTTCGTTTTTATAATTTTTTTTTTTTTTTTGAAAATTATAAATTTACAATAACAAAAATAAATAAATCTATAAATTAAATATTTAAAATATTATAAACTAATTAACTCATTAATTCAAAAGAAATAAAATTAAAGCAGAAAATCAAAATATCAATTTCCTCCAATTACAAAACTGTCGAAACTTTAATAACAACTTTTAGAATTACTTTTAAAATAAAAAAAAAAGGGGCATATAATAATTAATCATCAAGATAATTGACGCGTAATAAGCTGCTTTGACATTTAAAAGTAATTATCGAATTTGTTGAAGGGAAAAAATAAATAAAAAAAAAGAAATCAAATTAACTTTGTATTTTATAATAAAACCCTTTTTCAGATATTTGATCACGCAAAGAAGGGCAGGTGTAATTATTTCTCCACAAAGAACCACACAAAGAAAATAAAAAATTTAAACTTTAAAATAACATTGTGAAGATAAAGATAAAAATAATAAAAAAAAAAAAAAAAAAATTGACTGTAAATGATGATGGGGTGTTAGAAAATGAACGAGCATCATTTGACGTGGGAAACAATCGATCCTTATGGCTGCCTTTGGCCTGCTTCAACATTCAAGATGATGGGGTTCAAAATAGCATAGCTATTTAAAAGCAATAGCTAAACTATCTACTATATACCGAACTGTGATTCAAGCACCATTATCAAAATTAAATCGATATTCTATCTTGCAAATTATTAAACGTAAAAAATTGTGTGCATGATAAGGCACGAGAGAAAATGCAATAATAATTTTAGATTAACTCTCTCTCTCTCTCTTTCTCATCTTATATTTATCCAACAAATGAATAACAATTTAAATAACACTTGAGAGAGTATGAAAAAATTTATAAACTTTTAAAAAAATATATTAATCATATATCTTGCATTAAATTTACATTTTCTAGCCAACAAAGTAGTCCGTCAATTTGAGCACGATAATATTTTTTCAAACTTGTTTAATTGGTATATATAATAGTTTTCGTTGGAAATTTTTAATAAGCACTTTTAAAACTATCAAATAAAAACCGTAAAATTTTATAATAAAACATGGAAAAAATTATTGAACACAGTAAAATTTATACACACCACGAAAATTATTAGAAATAATTAAAAAAAAAAATTCTATATTTTTATTTTTTGTTTACAAAAATATTCATCCTATTTTTAAAATTGATTTTTTATCTATTTAAGAAATCAAATTTCTAAATTTCTATTATAAACAAATTAATATTAATTCCCAAAATAAAAAAAAAATAAAAAAAACTTGAAAAGAATAGACATCATTAATTATTTCCTCGCGAGCTTAAAAATAATTCTTGTTTTTTTTTTATCTATCTTTAATCAAGGTAAGTATAAAACGAACATTAAAGTATTAATAAATAATATTTTTATCAAATCAATTAGTTGATTAAATTGATCAAGTTGATATGTATAATGAAAATTGGATATATTGAATAGGGTTAACAGACTGATGATAGTCATGAACATGTCAAAATTTGTAGACAGCTATTTACCCTCAAATTCAATACTGAACATCGCAGCGAACAACAAGACATTGTTGTTTTATTCAAAAAAATAATACACCAAGAGAGAGAATTATTTCAAGGATATACAAATAACGTGACTATTTGTTGAATACTACAAATCTAAAGCTTGTTCAGCTTGGCATCATCTGCCTCACGTACAAATTTACAAACTTCATTATTACCCTCATTCAATCATATATAAAAATATGTTCTCAAACAAATTTCAAACTTTTTATAATAGAGTTTTTAAAATTTTTAATAATCAAGTTTTAAAAAAAAAAATAACTCAACAAGTATTGGTTAACTATTAATTATAAGACAGTATGAAACAAGCAAAGTCTTGAGTTCATTCAACCTCTATATTCCATTCATCAATATTTATGAAAATATTATATCGAATTTTTAATAATATTTCCAATACTAATTTTCTCCCAAGAGATTAATAATTATAGTAATTTTTTATTTATATATATATATATCGTTGAAAGTTTACTCAATTTTAATAATATCTATATGTCAAGATTGTTAATTATCAAAGTATGGAAATGACGTTGGAATATTGTGTGTGGCTTTTCGTGGTAAAATTGTTGCTTAAAATTTTGGTTTAATGACACAAGTATATGGCAGGTGTGTTGGTTGTTTGGTTGGATAATATATAAAATAAATTTACAGAGAAAAGGAATATGTATAACAAATTCAACACAACACACATATCAGCCTGAAGGGGTTACAAATTAATATGCAACATGTACATCATATTAACTAATATAACGTTGACATAGTGAAATTAACTTGGCATTTTGACATATTAATTTTTTAAATCGAACAAATTAAAATGTACAAATTAAACTTTTTATTTTTCTAAATTTTATTACTCATCTCTTGGATATTCTCTCTCTTAAGAAATAAAAATTCTTCTTTTTTTATTTTAATTTATTTTTATCCCCAATTATGTTATCTTTATTTTAGATAATTTTTTTTTTTCGTCATTTCTACGAATCAACACACACATACTGCAGATGTGACAGTTGGTTCAAAGAAAACCATGTTAAATTAAGCCAAAATTATACTCCACTGACTCACACATTAATCAAATTTCATTTCCATGAATTTGTACAATTAATTAGTTGAAAAAAAATAATAAAACAATGTAAATATTATTTAAAAAACCTTACTTTGTATTAACTAATTTTATATAATAATCAATTTGTGATTAATTAAGTTTAAATAATTACAATTTCACACGCATATGGTGGTTTCATCAAGGCTGTGGCTAACACACCCTAAAAACTATCCTCTCCACCAACAATATTATTTATTCTACAAACCATTAAAAAAAAAAAAAAAAACTCGATAAAATAAATATTTAAAATTAAAAATTAAAAAAAAAATAATAGTTAATATTTTATAAAGGCAATGAACCTCGCACGAGACTCATTTTAATAACGCAAATAATAATATTAAAAATAAATAAAAACTTTGAACTCAAACGACCTCATCAGAGTATGAAAAAAATTTAAAAAAAAAAAATAATAATAATTTATCAAGTAGTCACGCAAAAGGATTTATGAGAGATTCAATCTTCTATTTATATAAATAATTATGAATAAATTAATTAAATAAATGAATTTTTCATGTTTTAATAATAAATCAATATTTAATAAATTAATCTATTATTATTATTTGATTTATTATTCATTTAACAAATGAAAAAAAAAATAGATAATTAAGTTGTTTGAAAATGATTAAAAGTCAATTAGTGCAAATATATGAAATAATTATGATTTTAGATTCACAGCAATGTCACGAACAAGCCGTGCCTCTTTAGTACACAGTTGGTAATTAAACTGGATCGTGAATATTTGCTGTGTAAAATTTTCAACGATCAATCAAGTCATATATTCTCTCTCCGTGAATCAAGTAAATATTTAATGTGTGTGTGTGTTGATATGCATTTGTATATATGATAAAGAGAAATAAATCTGAAATCTATGAAGCCAGTTGTTGTTGTTAAATATATGTTAAGTTGAAAGCAGTGATGGTGTTGTGATGACAATTTGCCACCCTGTTGTGTCTAAACCTTATTACTGAAGAGTGAAGAGTAAAGAGAAGGGAAAAAATGACAAATGGGAACTGTAATTTATCAGTATAATCGGTGAGGAAGTGATTCGGCAAGTAGAATAGATTTTGATATATATAAAGGGAATCATCCTAGTTGACCACACGTTCCATATGTCCGGCAAACAACCAGGTGGTTCAAGCAGGAAAGTGCCCGCACGTTTCAAATACAGTTGAACATGTTTCCACCCACAAGACATGCAATATATCCCCCCTCCCCCTCCCAAACATCTGTCAATTTTCATTTCTATTTTTTGATTTTGTTTTTATATTTTTTGAATTATTTATTTTTATTTTTATTTTATCGTTGAGGGGTAAAAAAAATATTTAAGTATTTTTTTTTTTTTGGCTAGTTAAAATTTATTTATCATAAAAAGGCGTATGTCCTATTATTTATATACTTACGCCCTTTTAAATAACATTTATTATAATTTATAATAAATATTTTTTATTTGAAAAAAAAAATAATAATAATGAATAGCTATTTTGGTGAATTATTTTTTTTATGGATTTTTGGTAAGATAAGATTGCGTGTCGCTAAAAAAAATCAACAAAATCCATTCAATCACAAAGGTAGATATATAACATAACAAGGTAAAATAGTTGAAAAAAAAAATTAAGTATACCTTTAAAGAGAATAGAGTAAAAAAATAAATAAAAAAAAAAAATTTTTTAAATTGAAGAATCAATGAACAATGCCAACGTTGCAATAAAATTTTGTCCATGAGATTATTTACAAGATATGTATAGCAATAACTGGGTCGTGATTACTCGATTGTACACACTATAATAAAATACATATTTATTTTTTTTTTCTTGTTACCCTCTTTATCGTTTGTATTTCACAAACAACAAAATAATAAATCATCAAAACACAACTCGTATATTACCGTCAACAATTAAAATGAAAAAAAGAACCTTGTTTTGCTTTTGTTTAAATGAAAAATAAATAATTAAATATATATTTTTAAACTCATGTGTGTTATTAATAATAAATTTAAAATGTATAAATTTACCTTTTGTGCTTTACAAGCAGCAGCAAGTGGTAAAACATCATGATGATGTGCTGCATGACGATCACGTAGACACATTGAACAAGCAGCAATTTTACATAATGCACAATATAGTGTGACTATTTCACCATTATGATCAATACATATTGAAGTACCATCAGGGCCCATTTGTCTATTTCCTTTTATTGTATTTGACTGCCAGCTGGCACGTGGTGGTCCCAAATTATGAGTTGCAAGGGGTCCCCTTTTTGGGTGGCATGATTCACGACAACCATCACAATATAAAACCTAAAAAGCAAAAAAAAATACAATCACATAAATCATAAATAAATATCCATGGTAACAAATTAAATAAACATAAAATAAAATTTATATTTTAGATTAAATTTGAATTAAAAAGAGGATATTATATAACTGGTCAAATAATAATTATAAAAGGGTAAATTTAATTAGACCTATTTTCATGTATCAAGGTAGTCATTCGTCCCTTTTATCATCATTTAAAACGTTGCCTCAAAACTAATTGAATAAACTGATTAACAGATAGACCAGACCTATCACGAACCATTCTACGTGATAATATTTATATGTATTTTTTTTTCTTTTGGCATTTATCAGAGAGGAGTAGTTGCTTCAATATATATGTACATATATAAAAAGATCTAATTAAATTATTGCATGTACATTCAAAAGGAGAATAATTTATATATATATATCTGTAAACTCAAAAGGAGCAACGAAACTCATTGAGATTCCAGCCGCATGATTTGGCGAAAGGGAAGCCAGAAAAAAAAAAAGAAAAAAAAGCAAACGAAAGGAAAAAAATCGAAGTAGACCAAGGAAAAATATAAAATAAAAAAAGATAAAAGTAAACTACAGGATATAGTTAAAATAAATGTTAAAAAATATATTTAATATTGTTAAATTTAGTTGATGATGTTGATGATTGATGAAAGAAATAAAAAAATTTACCTCGCATTGTTCACAGGCAACAATAGCTTCTTTTGGTTCACCTTCACACATTTGACAATTTAAACGTATATTTTTATTTTCATGATATTTATCAATAATTCTTTGCATTGCTTTATATTTTGGTAAATTATTAGCACCACCTTCATCAAAATAAACTGTTTTATTACATACTGGACATGATAAACATAGAGTTCCACCAGATGGTGGAAAACAATTACCATTACCAGGTGTTCCAACATAACTACCTGGTCTTGAACTATTTGATGTACTACTACAAACAACACCAGAATCTGTTTCTGATAATATTGATACTTTATCAGCTTCTTGATCAAAATTTTGTTGATTTGATGAGTCTGTTGTTGATTCTGGTGGTGAATCTGGTGGTGCTTGTATATTAACAGCACATGATAAACATAATGCATGCCAACATGGCAATAATACTGGATCACTAAATATTTCCTTACATGAAGGACAACGTAGCTCATCCTCCATTATGTTTATATTATTTTTATTTTTTTTTTATCTCAACTTATTTTATTTTATTTCCCTTTTTTTTTTTTTGCTTCTTCTTCAACACAAAATTTTTACTGTCTACTTTTTTTTTCTCCTTCAACTTTATTGCACCACACTTTTTTAATTTTTTTTTTTTTACGGTTTTTTGCCTCTTTTTTTGACCTTATTCTTATTTTAAAAAAAAAAAAATTTATATTTATTTTATGTTGAATTCCTTGAGACTAGATACAACACAATCACATTTAACACACACTTTAAACACGTGGATGTTAATAACAACCTGTACCTTTTAATGCAAAATAAAAAAAAAAAAAATTGAAAAAATTTTAATTAAAAAGCTAATTTANTTATTTATCAAGACTCACTTGTTATCACTGTTTGATTTTTTGTCAAACAAACACTCAACACATATTTATTATTTATAAAAATTGATTGTTATAAACACAAAAAATATTTATATAAACGTAAATGATAAAATAATATATTTTATTTTTTTTTTTGGAGCAACTTGCGTGTTGACAATGGACCGTGTCACCGGGTTGACTGACTTTTCTTGTGTTTTGCAGCATCAAGAACCTTTGCGCATCATAAACCACGCATTTTACAAACAGCGCAGTGACGGTTAATAATAATAATAATAACAATTAAAAGGGGCAATAGGTGGGGCACTACTGCAGGGTGCCTAAATTCAATTTTACCTATTTTATTTTTTTTTATTTTTAAATAAACAGCTCACCACAAAATCCTTTTAACATTCCAATTTTTTTTTATATTTTAACTGATTTGTCAAATATTTATTTATTTTTATTATTATAAATAAATAAATAAATAAAATCTACATGACAACATTTTCTTCATCTCCATTGATTCATTGTATATAAAATTTTTTTTTTTCAAATTTTAATTTCTAGGTCAATATTCTATTTTAATAGTCAAATAAAAAATTTATAAATCTAGTCATTATTCCAAATTTAAAATGAACTCAATTTAGTATATAAATAAAACATTTAATATATAATTATTATATAAACAATATATTTTAATTTATATTTATTTTTTAGATTATTTACATTACAAAAAAAAGCAAAAAATAGATGTTAAAATGTTGTTATCTTTAAATATAGTATTTTAATAGTAGGGTGAAAGTAAAATAATGTTCGTTACTGACAATAAGAAGAACGAGTTGTTTTATATATTTTTTTATATTTTTTTTTTTTTTTTCAAGAGGTAAGCTGACTAGTGAGTGAGGCAAACACGTTGATATACAAAAAGAAAAAAGCATAAAAAAAAGGATCAAATTCATAAAGTATACCTTACACACATATGTAATCTCAAGTGAGATGAGATAGTAATATGCGAATTTTTATGATGAAGGGTAAAAGTGTAATATAGGACAGAAAGAAAGGTGATGTTGTAGGGACATGATGACTCAAGATGATGATGAACAATAAAAGAACAAAAAAAAATGTACGTTTGTGATGGTCCGAAGAGTTTGCACGGGGTCAGGATAGAATAAAAGAGAGTCTGCTTCATTATTATTATTATTATTTATTATTATTATTGTTTATTGTTATTATTATCATGAATATTTTGTATTATTGTATGTTATTGTAGAGACTGTATGCATGTGCAATGTGCATGGAGAATGAAATCCAGGTGCATTTATTTTTGAGTCAATGATGCAGCTGGCCTATCAACTGGTCTCTTTGTACAATGATAATGTTTGTTTAAAAATATGACAGTGTTATTAAATCATAGACAATTTAATTCACATCAATAATTATCAATTGGATATTCCAGAATATATCATCAATAATGTTGGATGATTTTTTTAATGATTTTTCGATTTAGTGCTATTTAAAATTTAGGATTTTTTATTGGGAAAAAAATTTATTGAGACAAAGTCATTGATTGGATTCAAGTGAATTTATATTTATTTTTTTATAAATAATAGAAATTAATTGTTTAAATTATTTCAACAATTTTTATGTAGCCGTTTTTTTTTTATTAATTATTTAGTAATTAGATATTTTGAGCGCGAGAACGATGAGTTTCGAAATTTGAAAATTTATTGTTTGTTTATTACAGCCCGAGTTTATTATTAACAATAATTAGAAAATTTAAAATTTTAGGGTTTTATTGTTAATTACATTATATTGTTAATTACACAGATTTATATTTTTTTTGCGTTTTTTAAATTTAATTTCATGGTAACGCCATCTCTAAGTTTCAACAATAAATTTTGCGTGATCCATATTTTTTTTTGAATATTATTATTATTTATCTGTTTGTTTATTTAACATAAATAATTATTAGCCTTGACTATTTTTATTTATAAGCGAGATAAATAAATATTGATAAATATGAGATAAAAAAATACCTCATGACGTGTCAAAACATTTATAAAAATTGGATGATAAGACACAAATCAGCCAACACAAATTTGCATTTTGAACTTTAAAGTTTACAATAACAAACCAACATTATCATTATTAAAAAAAATAATTAAATAACTGACCAATTAATAAATAAATCATTGACAAAATTATCACGTAAGTTAAATAATTTTATCTCATTTATTTTTAGTTTTTAATTCAAATCAAAACCGAGGGTGTTTTAATGACTCACTGACAAAAAAAAAAAAGAAAAAGCTCAATAAATAAATAAATAAATCCACAATTTTATCAAGATAAAAAATTCTAATCCATTTATAATTTATTAATTAATATTCAAATGGAAATATCATATTTATGACAGACATCTGTTACATTTGATAAGCATCAACGTAATCACAAATTAAATGTTAATTCTAAAATATAAATTACATTCAAATTGAATTAGATAATCCAACTGCATAAATTATTTAAAAAAAAAAAAAAAAAAAAACAATCTCTCTGAACTTGGATACATAAATAAATCATAAAAGTTTCTTTTTTTTTTGTTTGAATTAATTGAAGATATTTTGGTTAACCTTACAAAATTAGGTGTTATGAATTTGATATTATTTTCACAGATATAAATCATGTCAACTGGTGTAACACGATGTCTCCAAAGATCTTCACTTTGTCATTTGATAAAAGCTTGTCGCTATTCATCATCAACACCAAGGTACTCCCAATAAATCCTTAAACAATTTATAAAAAAAAGATGAAAAAGAAAAAAAAAAAACAAACTGTAAATTTATTTAGTGCAGATTTAGATTCAAAGACATATGATTTGGTTGTTGTTGGTGGTGGAATTGTTGGATGTGCAACAGCACGTGAAATGCTTGAACGACATCCACAATTAAAAATTGCAATAGTTGAAAAAGAAAATAAACTAGCAATGCATCAAACTGGTCACAACAGTGGAGTTGTACATGCTGGTATATATTACACACCTGGTAGTATGAAGGTAATATTTTTCTTCAGGTATATAAACAAAGATAACATCATGATAAATTAAGAAAACTACTTTATTTTTTTGTAAATAGGCTAAACTATGTGTTGAAGGACTAAAATTATCATATGATTATTTTGGTAAACACAATATACCATATAAAAAAGTTGGTAAATTAATTGTTGCACAAACACAAGAACAAGTTAAACAAATTGCTGAATTACATGAACGTGGAATTAAAAATAATGTACCAGAATTACAATTAATTGATAAAAATAATATTTATAAATTTGAAAAAAATTGTAAAGGTGAAATGGCTATTTGGTCACCATGGACTGGTATTGTTGATTGGTCACAAGTATGTCATTCTTATGCATCACAATTTGAAAATATGGGAGGAAAAATAATACTTAATTATGAAGTAACTGGATTTGAAGAAACTAAAGAGTCAAATGAACAACAAGAATTACTTCCAATATCTGTATTATCAAAAAATAATGTAAGAATTATTTACCTTGATATTTTGTTGTTTTTGTTGTTTAAAAATTAAATGTTTTGTTTATTTTATTATCTAGTCAATCAAGACAAAATATGTATTAACATGTGCTGGTCTACATTCAGATCGTTTAGCTGTTATGACTGGTTGTGATCTTAGTCCAAGAATAGTACCATTTCGTGGTGAATATTTATTATTAAATGATGATAAAAAACATCTTTGTACGACAAATATTTATCCAGTACCAGATCCAAGGTTTCCATTTCTTGGTGTTCATTTTACACCAAGAATGAATGGTGATATTTGGCTTGGACCAAATGCTGTACTTGCATTTTCCAGAGAAGGATACAGGTAATTAAAAAATAGCTTAAAAGAGTTAACAAGTTTTTTTTAATTTTTTATTTGTTTTGTTGAAGATGGACAGATGTAAATATACGTGACTGCATTGAAATGGCAAAATTTCCTGGTCTTTATAAATTATGTTTACGTTTTATTGTACCTGGTATAAAAGAAGCAGTTAAATCAATAATTTATCCATTAGCTATTAATGATTTACGTAAATTTATCAATCAAATAACATATAAAGATGTCAAGAGAGGTCCAGCTGGTGTTAGAGCACAAGCTATGGATAATGATGGTAAATTAGTTGATGATTTTGTATTTGATGGAGGTGCTGGAAGTATTGGAAGTCGTGTTATACATTGTAGAAATGCTCCATCACCAGCAGCAACAAGTAGTATGGCTATTGCAAAATTTATATCAGATAAACTTGAAAAAGATTTTAAATTTTAATTATTAAAAATTTATATTTATTTAATTGTTTTTTTTAATTTATTTATTTACCATCACAACTTGTAGTTTTTAAATGAAATAAAAAATAAATTTTTCTAATTATCTTGCTGTGAGAGGCTGTGAGAATCATCCAACTTTTATCCAATTATTTAAACACTTGAAAAATAAATATCAACATTTTTTATTAAGCTAAAAAAGAAATAAATTTTTCACAATTATTTACATAAAATTAATAATAAACAATTATATTTAAATTATTCGTAATCCTCTTGTTGATATCATGAGACTTCTTCCAGCAAAATCCCAAGCAGCTGTTACATGAAATCCCATGTTTGATATAACCACCATGTATTCACAAAGTGCAAACATTGAATATACTAAAAAAATTGAAATGAAATACAAATTAATCATCAACAAGTCAACTAATATTTCAATGAACATACCAAATGGTTCACAATACTGATTATGTCTCCAGAAAAAATAACATGATAAAAATATTGACACAATGTTCCATGTCAATGCTCGTATCTTGATTTCATATGATTTTGTTTCATTAGCATCTCTAAATGAATTTCTACAATTTTTAACTAAATAACATGATGCTGACATGTGTATCAGTGACATAATTAAAAAAGATATAAATGAAAATTTATGAAAAGCTGAAAGATAAATAAACAATTAATAATTAATTTGTATTTTTAAATTTGTTTGTTAAATTTTTCTTTACCATAATTATCATTTGATGTCCAGAAGCTCAGTGTGACTAGAGATATATTTTCAATTGTATAAGAAAGAAGTGTTATGTTTGTTAATCCTTTTGCTGATTTTGATATAATTTCGTTGTAATAATAATAATACATCATAAAAACAATTGATCTAATAAAAGCTTGAGCTGCAATGACAATTTTCCAAATGTCATTTTGAGGTCTGTAGTGTCCTATGGCTGCTGATACTGATGGTAAAATATTGTAAACCTAAAGCATCAATAATTAATTAATATGTTGTCATTTTATTGATGAAAAACAATCAAGTTTATTTTAATTTATTAATTACCTCACAATGTGTAAATGTTGCATGTTCAAAATTAAATATTATTGACCAGAATACACAAAATATAAAACCAAAAAATGGCAAACCAGCTGTAAACCATGCTAATTTTGTAAATGATATTACAAAACGATAATTTGATGTTTCAGTACCAAGAAGAGGTGAATATTCAATTCCTGAACGTAATTTATTCATTTTAAATAATTTTAATTTATAAATTTTTTTAACTAAAAGTCATAATATTATTATTTTTTTTTTTTGTATCAAAATAAATTATTATAACCACAAAATTCTTTGTAATTTAATTTGGTAATAATAGAAAATAATAAAATTCATAACACATTATCACTTTTAATTGATTGTCATATTTTTCTGACATATTTTTTTATTTATTTGTGATAATTTTTATCTTATTTGTTGACAGGTGTTGAAAAATCAACACAAATTATTATGATTCTTCATTACAAATTGACGCAATAATAATTAAATTAAAAAAAAAAATTATTGACACCAGGAAGTGTCGCTTCCTGGTGGTAGATTAAGAAATATATATTTTATTTTTTTTTGTAGATGGCAGAAGCAGGCAGTGTTTGTGTTCATCAGCTGACGAAAATTTGTCATTATTTTGTTGGATAATTTGTTTGTTTGTTAATATACCCTTGTGAATAACGATTAAATAAATTTATAAATAAATAATATAGATAATTAATTAAACAGTTTAATGTTCAACAGTTTATTTGATTATAAAATTTGTGATTTTTGAGTAAAAGTTTGTGTTTTTATTTTTAATAAAAGTGAGGTTATGTTGATGACTGAAAATTTGACGAATTAATTAACAACAATAAGGATAAATAAACATAAAAAATGTAAGTAAATTATTTTAATATATATTTTCAAAATGAAGGAAACTTTAACTATTTATTTTCTTAATTGTTAAAAGTTGGAAAATTTTTACTTATTAGTTTAACGTTGGCATTACGTATTGAAAAACTTTGCTCCAATTTGGCGAACGTCTAAATTATCAATAATAAATTAAAAAAAAAAAAAAATTCTAACAAGAATTGTTGAATTCTTTTTACATTTAATGAATCAAAAATTTTTTAAATACATTTTCTGTTGAACAATATATTTATCTAATTATGATAATTTTTTATTCAAATTATTATTATTATTATTTAAATTTATGAACAATGTTATTTATTGTTATTTTAATATAATTAAAAAATCTAGAACATTTAGCTTGATTTTTCTACAAATTTCAAGTAAACTTGAAACTTTATTAAGAAAAAAAAAAAACCAAGAAAATAATAATTTAGTAAGAATCCATTAGCTAAGTGCTAAAACAGACTTTTCCTCAACTTTTTATCCATCTTTTGTATCATCAAAAATAGTTGTTGATTGATGGATGAATAACTTGAACAAGTAAACAAAATTCACCTCAATTTATCCAACAAAAAATGACACTTATAAACAATTTATTTTCACAAAAAATTTAATTTTAAAGCCTCCTTTCAACTTGAAATATCTAAACCACAATTTTTTATTATGAAAAAAATTTTTTTAAACATTCTAAATTCATTTTAAACATTCAATAAATATCCTCAATAATTATTCAACAATTAAATAACAATAGCTTTTATTAAAATTATTAAAAAACATTCATTTATCAATTTAAAATTTTCTGATAATTCGCTCAATAAATTTTTAACAAAAAATATTAGAAATAAAAAAAAAAGGATTTATTAAAGGGTGATGAAAGTAATTTGATACTGAAAATAATGGATGAGACATCCAACAATTATATCAGACTAAATTTCTAATGGATATGATGGAAATTCGACACTCACATTGAAGATAACCAGATATTTTATACAAAAAAAAAATAAAAAAAACCACCCCTTGAGTATTATTCAAATTAAAACCATAAAAAATTTACAAAAAAAAATCCCCAATATATTAGATTAATTATTAACAAACTCGTTGTTATTTTCAATCAATTTATTTTTATTTATTTTTTTCGACACATGTCCTTGGAAAAAAATTCTAAAACATAAATAATTTATCAATCGAAAAAAAAAAAAAACTAGACACTTGATTACACTCGTATGGTTTTTCACATAATGTTGATCCAACATCATCATTAATCATTAAATATATTTTTATTCTATAAATCGTATCGAAAGAAAAAAAAAAAATTTGACACAATTTTTATTCGAAATAAATCCTTATAATAAATATGATAAAAAAAAATATTTCTTTTTTACTACTTCATTTATTTGAAATTTTATTTTTATTTATTTATTGAATTATTTATCCATGTAGTCAATTGCATAGACTTGAAATTTGTATTTTAATATTATTTTTATATAAAGGGTGAATAAATTTATATTTTTCTTTACGCTTAATTTGAAATACAAAAATAGATCAAAAATAATAATTATATCAGCTTTATATAATGAAAAATAATTTTGGCTTTTTTACCTTGTATTTTAATAGTTACAACAATATTTATAAAAATTAAGTAAATTAAAGTAAAGTGATGATGTGTAGGCGATAAAATATTATAATGCGCAAGCGTTAAATGTGATGATCCGCATGTGGCGGGTGAGTTAGAAGTTGCTTTTAGTCTGTTGTCGTACATTCATCCAATATCGTCCTTATACAAACTAAATAAACATCAAAAAAAAAAAATTAAATAAAAGTGACATGTTGTTGTTAATTTAAAAAAGCCATATCGTAGGAAAAAAATGACTTCAAAAATATTAAAATCAATTGAAAATAATAATAATAATAATATAATAAATTCAAATGATAAGATAACATCAGCACAATTTAGATGGCAATTATTAGCACGTGCATTAAAAAAATCACCAAATAAAAAAAAAATAGATTGTTATGATGAAATATCAGTACGTCGTTTTACAACATTTAATTTAATAAAATCAGAGCTTTTATTAAATAATGATATAACATTAAATAATGAATTATCAACATGGTATAATTATTCATGTAATAATAATAAATATAATGTTAAAATAAAAACAATTAAAAAAAATATATTTACAGCAAATGAATTAATTGGTTTTAATAATACTGGTAATGTATGTGTATGGCCATCAGAAGAATGTCTTGCATATTATTTACTTGATAATCAACGATTATGTAAAAATAAAAATATTATTGAACTTGGTGGTGGTATGAGTTGTCTTGCTGGTATATTTGTTGCTAAATATTGTGAACCAATAAGTGTTACATTGACTGATGGTAATAATAAAAGTGTTGATAATGTTAAATCAATTATTCAACAAAATAATATGAATGATTATGTTAAATGTTGTATTGTTAAATGGACAAATTCAAATAATTTATTGACAAATATTAGAAATATTAATCAGGTAATTTTAACATTATTATTTTATTATTATTTTATTATTAATTTATTATTTAATTGTTTAAATTATTTATTCATTTATTT
>MKYW01000054.1:492394-505233 GCA_015776835.1 Aphidius ervi
TTTTTGTTTGTTTATTTTTTTTCATTGTTTATTTATTTATCTACCAATTTTTTTTTAAAATTATTTATTTATTTATTAAACAGTTTATTTGTTTATTTATTTATCTATTTTATTTTTTTTTTTATTTTATAAATTATTTATATATATATTTAAATTTAAATTAATTTTTGATTTATTTGTCAACAGACATGGACATTAAATGATATCAATGTATCACAATGTAATGATAATAATTATGATGTTATATTATGTGCTGATTGTTTATTTTTTGATGATACACGTCATGATCTTGTTGATACAATATATGGATTATTAGCTGATGATGGTATTGCACTTGTTATTGCACCAAAAAGAGGTTTAACATTCCAATTATTTGCTGATACTGCTGTTAATAAAGGATTTTTAGCAAGAATTATTGTTAATTATAATGATAATGTATGGAAAAGACATTTAGAGCTACTTGATACCTGTCATGAATATTGTCCTGATTTACATTATCCAGTACTTTTAGAATTGACTAAACAAAAAAATACATCACCTGGATGATTATTTAAAAATTTTCTAATATTTTTTCTTTAAAAATTTTCATTTAATTCAACTGCCGGACAGTGTTTTCCTTTTTTTCTTTTTATTTTTTCTGATTTTTAAATTGAATTTGATGTTTTTTGATGCTGTTCTTTTTGATGATTAAATATTTATTTAGTATTTTAAAAAAATTCTATTCCAAGATCAAATTAAAATAATGAAAATAATAAAATTTAAGTTTAGTAAAGTCGTTAATGTTTATGATAATTCTAAGTCAGTTGTGTATAAAAAAATAGAAACCAGTACTCTATTCGTTGTCTCTCGTGACATACAAGAGTTTATCTTTAAAGTTATTTTACATTTGCGTGACCCCACTGGGAGCAAAGAAATAAAAAAAGCCAAGAACTAACATCAGGGCTTAAGGAAATGTTTAAAATAAAATGACGAGAAGGGAGAGGTGAGGTATTAAAAAAAAAAATAGAAAATAAAAATGAAAGAAAAGTAATCCAAGAGGTTGTTAAAAAAATGAAACCAAAGCCAAGTTTTTAGAGAAGAAAAAAATATATAAAATACAGATAGATAGAATAGCTGAAAATATATATTATTTGTTAAAAAGTTTTTGAAATTTATTTTAGATTTAATTATTTATTTTGAATCCTTAAAAATGGACCAAACTAGTTAAATCTAGTCAAGTATTTTAATTAAAGTATTTAGAAAAGAAAAAAATTGAAATATATTATATCGAATTATTAGATGATAAAAAAAAAAAATTGTAAAATCAAAATAAAAAATGTATGAAATAAATGTTGTTAAAAAATATAATAACTTGTTATTTTTGTCAGGTGTCTTTTTGTCATTATGCCAATTGTCGTCATCAATTATAATTATTGTATTATCTTTATGAAAATTTAACAATTTAATTTTTATTTATTCGACCTTGATGATAAGTTTCCGGTCTAGTCAAAATTCATGTCATTGATCTTTTTTTTTTTTTATCCATTTTGTTAATGTACAAAAAAAAAATACTAAACTAAAATCAATATGACAAATATAAACTTGTCTATTAATGTGTTTATTATTTATAAATAATATTAGGAAAAAAAAAAAAAAACTTTTAGTTAAACTTGAATCATCATTAATCAATTTATCAAGTTATAATAGCTCCAAGCTCTTTTTTTTTTTGAACCTTAATTGAGTTTTGCCCAAGTTAAATGTGAAAAATAATATACTATTTGTTTATAATAATATTATAGGATTATTTTTTTATCCCATGGATATATTAGTGTTATTTTAAAATAATTATTGAATGTTTATTTTAAAATCATTAAATTCATTTGTTTATTTATTCATTGCCAAAATAAAAATTATATTCTCAATTTTTTTTTAATGTTAAATTGACTCTTTGTTTTTTCATTGTTTATTTAAAATTACTATTATTTATTTATATTTCAAATTTTTTAATTTTACTTTCAATTAATTTTCTAAACAGAAGATTTTTTTTTTTTTTTTCATTTAGTTATTTATAATAATAACTAGGTATATTTTTAAAAATTTTTTCTATATTTATTTTGCAATATTTCCGGTCGTTAATCACTTGATGCTCATTAATTTTAATTAGTATTGAAATTATATAATTATTTAAGATTAAAAATTATCGAAAATTGAAAAATTAAAATTTTTCCATTTGTTTAATTATTTTTTAATTAATATTTATAATTTATTTTTATTATGAAAAATTAAAAAAACAATCTGACAAATTAGTAGTTAACATTAACAATAATAAAAAAAAATTTTTTAACTAAAAAAAATAAAATTATAATCAAGCCACAATTGTTTAAATTAAACATCTTGTGTCCTGTTTAACTTGGCAGCATAAAAATACACACACACAAGTTAGCAATACAAATAAATATATTTTTAAACTAGACGAAAGTTTTGAAATTTTGTTAAACACTCATTCATACAGCTTTGATGATATTTTCTATTTATTTTTATACATTTAAAAAATAATAAAATGGAAAATATAGATTAACGATTTTATCACCAATTTTCCATCAAACAAACAATGACACAATTAATTATTTATATAGATTGTTCATTTTTATTTTGATTTGTATCCAAATGTCATCATCAACACCGACACATTGTCGATATATATAAATATTTATTATGAAATTAAAATTAAACCAACAACTTGACAAATTTCAACACAAAAAAAAAAAATACATATCAATTTATGTCGTAAAAATGTTACAATTAATTTTAGAAATTTTTTTTTTTTTTGTTTTTATTTTCTTATTTGAATGACAGTTATGATTGTGTTAATATTTATTTGAAATTTTTAAGTTTTAAAAATTAGCAAATGACGTTAATATTAACAGCCAACAGCTGGATACCACTTTGGCAATAAAAAAAAATTGACGAGGTCAAAAACTCATTGCCAGTTGTTTTATTATTTTATTTATTAAATTTATTATTTGTTTATTTATTTATTTTATTTATTTATTTATCTAATTTTATTAAAAAACAAAATAATTAAATTTATTAAATTAAAATATAATAAAAATCCAATTAAGAATGGCTTTGTTCTTGTTTATTGAGTTTAATATTATCAAGTAGAACAATGTCACTACATTTAATAACAAATGCCAAATATGATATTCAATTAATTTCTAGTCGATGCACTCGAGTGAACATTTAATAAACAATAACTCTGCGTGACACCCTGATGACCAACTGGAGGTGGTCTTTTATAAATTCTATATTCAATTGTTAATAGTTTTGAAAAATTTATTTATTATTATTTTTTATATACTAGAAGCTGATATTATGGAATTTTTTAAGAAATCATTTTTTTTTTTTTCATTATCTCATTTATCTCTCAACCATCTCCCGTAATTATTTTTATATAATCGGCCCTTTATCTAACTTAAAAAAAATTATTTCTCAAAAAATTCCCAGTAAAAACAAGTTTATATCTAAACCCACCCTAATCTACCTCTTACCGATCGCGTAGAAAATTATAAAAAAAATCCAGCATTATCTTTATTTATCTCTCAACCACCTCCCGTAAATATTTTTATATAATCGATCCTTTATCTAACTTAAAAAAAATTATTTTCTAAAAATTCACCGTAAAAATAAGTTTATATCTAAACCTACCTCAATCTACCCCTTACCGATCGCGTAGAAAATTATGAAAAAAATCTAACATTATCTTTATTCATTCTTTAACCACCTCCTGTAAATATTTTTATATAATCGGCCCTTTATCTAACTTAAAAAAAATTATTTAATATGATTTTTTTTTTAGAAATTTTCGAGAAAAATTGATTTGTTCAAAGACTATATTATTATTTTTAAGAATTATTAATTTTTTTTTATCTAAAAATAATAGGAATTAGCTGAATTTATGATTTGCTTGAAAATATTTTAAATTATTAGAAAAATTTTTAATTTTTTTTCTAATTAGAAAAAAAAAAAATGCAAAATTTCAAATTGTATTTTTTTTTTTGCTTTAAATAATTTGATTTAAAAAAAAAAAAAAAAATTGTACATTAAATTGAAAATACTGTCAGCCTTCTCCAGCTATTTTTCACAATTTTTCTTTTTTTTTTTTCGTAAAAAAAAAAGTCATTAACCGTCTCGTAAAAAATCCAGTAACATACGTGACTTGAGCACACATATTTTTTTTATTGAAAAAAAAAAAATGGAATAAAGCCAAAAAACCCAAAACCATCAAGATAATAAATAAGATTGAATTATTAAAAATTTATAATCAAGATAAATTGTATTTTCTTATCATTTTATCTAAAAAAAAAAAATATATAAAAATTAAACAAATAAGCTCTTTTTTTAAAATGCAAATACAATTTAAAAAAAAAGCATTTTAATAGCCAAAAATGTAATTAAAAAATAGTTTAACATAATTTTTCATGTAATAAACTAATAAAGCTTAAAAAAATATATATTTATATATATTTTGTGTTGTTATTTGTAATTTAAACAAGTATTGCATAACATTGGAATTTCAAGGACTAGTTCTCGGACTAGTTGACAAGGTAAAAAATAAAAATCCACTTTTGAATACCTACAAATGTACCAAAGTAATGTCAATTATTATCAACAACATTGTATACAATCTTTTTTCATCCTCTACTTAACAAAATATATGATAATAAAAATAATATTAAAAAAAGAAAAAAATACTCAACTTCAAAGTTGATGAAAATTACTATGGATTACATGATGTTTTAAAATTTTCTTGATCTATTAATAATGCCCTCTATTTATATATATACAAAATATATAAAAAATAAAAAGAAAAAAAAAACAGTTACTATTAATACTGACCGAGTTTGGCTGCATCGTCTAGACAAAAATGCAATTTTGAATTTGAAAATCAAAATATTTATGTATTTTTATAAATTAATGAAAAAATTAACAATGTCAAAAAATTAAATAATAATTGATATTTTATTAATAATATTTAAGTATTTTAATGAAGCTTAGGTTCAAGGTCAGAGCTCTTGTAAATTTAAAAAGTTTTTTATTATCAAAGTTTTGTTATCACGTGCAACGAAAACACGAGACACAATGATGATGATGACTAGAGGCCAAGTGCACTTTCCCTTCATCAAGAGAGACTAATTGCCAACTAATTTATCAATAACACGACCCACCTACGTAATCAAAGCATCAACATTTAATTTTATCATTATTTTTTATAATTATTATACACATTTTTGTATGAAATTAAAATTTTTTTTAAATAATTAATTGTAATTTAGGAGGAAAAACACGAGAATTAGATAACACATTACTGATTTTTTTATTCTTTTTTTATATTTTGTTATAAATAAATTTAGATAATATTTTTTTCATTAATGGAATTATTTTTATTATATTAATTTTTTATCTAGAAATTATGTAAATATAATTTTAACATTGAAAATATTTTTTTTTTAATTTTTAAAAATTAAATTATCAATTATTATCTTCTTTTTTTTACGAATAATTTTTGATATTTATTTTTTTTTTTTTTGGCTAAAAAATTTTAATGTACTAATTAAGACCAACTGACGAGGATAAAATTATTATTAAATTTTTTTTTTTCTCAATGATCTTGTTCATTAGATGCAATTTAAAGCAATTGTATTAAATAAAATTAAATAAAATTTATAATTATTTGTTTAATTATAAATTTAAAAAAATATATAATTGTAGATTTTTTATTTTTTTTCATTAATTAATTTGTTTGATATTCTTTGGTAATTATTGAATTATATATTTATTATTTTATTCAATATATCAAGAAGAAAATTCACATAGAGTTCTGATATTATACTGCAGTATTATTTTTTTTTTCTTGAACGATCCAGTGCGGTTGAACCATCATAAAAGATAAGAATAGAACAAGAAAAAAAAAATATTTATATACTTTTATTTGTGTTTTTTTTTCTTATTAGTAAATATATATAAATAAAAATTATGGATTTATTATAATAATGATTTAAATAAACTGAACAAACACTTGATTATCTTGTTGATAATTTATTTATTTATTTGTTTTTTGTTTCAGGGCTGATTACTGGAAATCTCAGGGACGTAAATTTTGTGATTTTTGCAAATGTTGGATTGCTGATAACAAGCCAAGCATTGAATTTCATGAAAATGGCAAAAAACATAAAGAAAATGTTGAAAGAAGGATCAAAGAAATTCACAAAAATAGTGCAAAACAAATGAAAATAACAAAAAAATATGAAAGTGATATTAAAAATATGGAAAATGTAAATGAAAAAAAAAATTATTTATTTAATTTTTATAATTATTAATATTTAATGTATAATAATTTTTTAAATTTTATTTTTTTTTAGGCTGCTATGGCAGCTTATCTCAGAGATTTGGAGGGTAATCAAATGGATCTGACAGCTCAACAATTAGTTCGAGATAAAAAGAAAAGAATTGAACAATCATCATTTGTAAGTTTAAAATTTTTTTATTAAAAATATATTATTGTAGAATTTATTATATTTATTATGCTTAATATTAATTCAGGTTGATACAAATCCAAATCAAATGCCTATGGCATCTCTAGAGACAAACCCTCGTCACAAAAGCAGTAAAAATGTGAGTAAATAATATTTTTCTTTCTATTTATTTACAAAAAAAAAAAACTAGCTTTACTAAGCAATTAACTGTTTGATATTTGATTTGTAATTAAGTGAGGTAATGATTTACAGTTGCCTGGAGGTATTGATTTTTGTGACCCATCATCATTTCAACGTGTTCAAGCAAGACAACAAACTTTAGCATCAAATGAAAATAATAAAACATCTGGAACAAAAAAAAATGATAAAAAAAATAAAGAAGATGATCAAACAAAAAGTTATATGCAAAAACTTTGGTATGAAGCTAAAAGTCCTGAAGGATGGACTTATTATTGGCACACTGAGACACATGGTAATTAAATAATTAAAATAATTAATTAAATTATTTATTTATTTGTTCATTTGTTTAGGTATAAAGTTTTAAACTTGTAGTGTCTACTAGAACCAAGGCTAATATATTTTTTTTTTTGTAGAAAGAAAATGGGAAATTCCAGTAGAAGGATACATGTCGATTGCTGAACAAGAAGAGGAAGTTAAGGAGCAAGCACTCCAGTTGAAACTTTTAGATCAATTGGAAAAAGAAGAGCTCATTGAGAAAGCTGATATTATTGAAGAACAAAGAGCCAATGCTGAGCGTGAAAGATTAAAGGAATTTAGAAAAAATAAAGTAAATACTGGGAGAAATAAAACAGGTGATGGTGTAAGTCAAGAAACTACAAAACAAGATGATCATCAAGAAGAGGAAGAAGAAGAAGAAGAGGAAAAAATACCTTATCGACGAGACTACAGTGTTCCTGATAAAGTTGATCCTTATGGACCCTGGAAGATAGTTGAAATAAAGTAAATTAATTTTCAATATCTTTTTTATCTTTGTTTTTTAATTGTAAAATTTATTTTTATTTATTTATTTATTTATTTATTGTTTTTAGACCGCAAAAAGTTATTAATCTTCAGCTTCCAGAACAGAAAAAAGTTATTGAAGTTAAACCAAAGCAAGCAGCTCCAGTTCCTATTCGAACATTTAAAGAAAAAATTGTTATTAAAATTCATACTGGTGATAGTGATGATGAAGGTAGCAGCACACCAGTATTTAAAAAACGTAAATTTGGTAATAAAAATACCAGAAAAAGACTAGATGATGATTAATAATTGAAAAAATATTTTTTAAAATAGTTAAATTGTCATTTTTATTAAGTATTTTACAAAAACACTTTTTTTTTTTTTTTTAAATTAAAAAATTCGTAAAATAAAAATAATTGTATATTTTAAATGTTTAATTTATTATTGTTTTGAAAAATATTAAAATTAAGTTATTCTAGTTAATTTAAAATTAGTAAAATATTATTTTATAACATTTAAATTGTCTTTGTAAAAATATCAATCGAAATTTTCAATTCGAAATCATTTTTTCGATTCGAAATTATTATTTCGATTGAATTTTGTAAACTTGCTTCGTGTACAACAGTCGGTTATAAAGTAGCAAATCTTCTTACAATAGCCACGAATAATTTCACAGCGCTTCTAAAGCTAGGTCAGGTTTTTGCATCACAAGCAAATCAACAATCAACAAGGCCAGGAGATCAAAAAAGAAAAAAAAACAAGGTAAATACTAAAAATATAAAACACAATATCATCATAAAAAATTCATAAATATAATTTAAATATTATCTAAATTATAATAAACATTATTAATAACAAAATTCAGTTTTTAAAAAATTCATTTTAATTATTTTATACACTTACACAAAGTGTGACACATAAAAAAAAAACAGAAAAAAAAATCAAAATAAAAGCTGTTTCTATGTTGCGCATGCATTGAGGTCAATAAACTATCGATCGACATATATAAATCTTTTGTTGATAAAAACATGAATAAATTAAACAAAAAAAAAACATGAAAACTATTTAAAAAATAAAATTTATAAATTAAATATTTTTACAATTTAGTAGACATCTAGAAATATAGCTTTAAATCTTAAAAAAAGAAATTATTAAAAATCGAAATTATGTTATTTTCTACAATTGATAATCAATAGTAATATAATAAAATAATTAACTATAATTAAACTAAAAAAAATAATAGTTAAAATACTTTTTTAAAAAAAAAAAGAAATTACTTTTTTACACATTTGAACTTTTACTATTTTTTCTATCATTAATTTCTAAACAAGTATGAATATATCCTTGATCAAGTTTGCCTGGAAAACCATTCAACTCAGCAAAAATAAGTTCAATTGGTTTACCCTTTGTCTCTGGTACAATGAAAAATGTAAAAAAAAATGTAAAAGTACAAAATAATGAAAATAAATAAAAACAACCAGCCATACCAATAGCAGAAATAACAATTGGAAATAATTTAATTGTTAAAAATGCAAATAGCCAAAGTGTAATCATTGATACTGAATTTGCAAATGTTGATATATCAGATGTAAATACTTCAGATGCAACAACAAATGGAGCTGGTCCCATACCAAGACAATATGTTACAGCATAAAATGACAATGCAACAATTGGTATCCAAGAAAATGAATCAACTTCATAGCCAATTGTCATTAAAGATAAAAATGAACCAAGTATAAAATGACATAAAGCCATTCCAAAACATGACACAAGTATAAGTGAACGTCTACCAGCTTTTTCCATCATAATTGTTGATAAAAATGATCCAATAACTTGAATTGATCCAAAAATAATTGCCGATGAATTTGGTGACATTGAACTACCAGCTAATTTAAATATTTCTGATGTATACATTGCCTGATAAATTAAATTAATTAATAATTAATAAGTCCACATAAATATCAAGTAGAATTTAAAAAAAATTAAAACATACTATTGCTGATACTCCACACAATTGTTGTCCTATCATGAGACCAAGAGCAATGATAAATCCTTTTGTTGTGCCACGATCTCTGAATAAATCTTTAAATCCAATGTTACTTTTTTTATCTGAATTTTCATTTGTTAATTTATTTAAATGTTGTAGCTCATGTTCAACTGTTGATGTGTCATTATTTTTAAGCCACATTAATGATCTGTTTGTATGAAAAATTGATGATAATTAAACAAGTAAATTTATAATATTTTGAACTAAATGTTACCTTGTTGCATCGGCAATTCGATTATTTCTCACAAGATAAATTGGTGTTTCAGGCATAAATATAAAGCCAAAAAAAAATGTTATTGGTGGTATCATTGAAAATGCAGCAAATAATCTGTATGATAAATTAGCACCAATAGTATAGCCAAGAACAATACCAATATTAACAGCAAAAACTAAAAATGTACCAAGTTGTCCTCTAATACTGTCTGCTGATATTTCACTAACATATATTGGAATTAAAAAAAAAGCCATTGCACCACCAATACCACCAAGATATTGTGATATTAATAAACAATAATAATTAAATGCAATTAATTTAATAAACCAACAACTTATTAATGGAATTGCAATTAAACAACCAAATTTTTTACGACCAAATTTTTCTGATAATTTACTGCATAATGGAAGTGCTGATAATGCACCAAGGCATAGTGTTCCATTTAGCCATGATATTTCATCAGATGACATTGGTGTTGATCCAACTGGTGTGTTGTTACTCATTAGAGTTGGTGATGTTGGTGATGACCAGCCCAAGTTCATTCCATATGTCAGTGCAGCAATATTAACTATTTTAAAATTATTTATTTTTTAATATTCATCATGGAGGTATTTCTTTTTTTGGGGAGAAATATATTCTCTGTGTTTAAATATAACTGAAGGATTTTTTTATTTGTATTAATAGTTTTTATAAAAATAATCATGNAATTAATTACCAATAATTGCTGCTGATAGTTGTTTTAATTTACCAGGTTCTTGGGGTGATAATTTTTTACTAGCTGTTGTCATGTTGATATTTAAAATAAAAAACTTAAATAATTGACTTATACTTTGTGATGAATTGATCAAATGAATTTGAACAAAACCAACTTCAACATGTAAAGTAGTAATAATTAATATAATAAAATGGAAAATTACAAAGTTCAAAATTAATAAACGATTAAATATGTTGATAAATAATAATTAATTTTAAAATTAAAATATACAATCCTTGACTTTGAATGGTATACTGTGACTGAACGATTTATAACTTGATGTTTTCTTATCAAAAGAATAAATGTATATTTGTCAGTTTGTAATTCAATTTATAGAGATGATTACTTTGATGGTAAAATTGTGGAGGGGTATATTCAAAGATGAAATAATATTATTAATATTTTTTTATAATTAATAAATAATTTATTAATTTAATTATTGTTAATGTAGAAGATGTAAAAAATTTCAAGGTCTGTGTAAACAGATGAGCACAGAAATAAATTAACTAACTAACTAATTTAATTATTGTTTAAAAAAAAGAATTAATAACTTATTTATTAAAAAATTCAACTAAAATAATTTACAATATATAAATTTATTTTTAAAATAAATGAATAAATTATTTTTACAAATTAACAATATAAATAAATTTATATTTTTCTAATTTGTTATTTATTTAAAAACTACGTCATCATAATCAACTGTTTTATTTTGAATTAAATCTAAACATTTCTAATAATTTATGATACTAAATAATTATTAATTATTTTCAGTTATAATTATTATTTAATTATTAAATAAACAATGTCATGGCATTGTAGTGGATCAACAAATCAAGAAATGGTTAAAAAATTAAAAGGTAATAAATTTGATAAAATTTTAATTAACAATTAATTTATAAAATTATTTATTTATTAGATGCAAATATACTGTCAACTGAAAGAGCAGTAGAATCAATGTTAAAAATTGATCGTGGTAAATATTGTCATGAAGATAATCCTTATCTGGATCGACCAAGAAAAATTGGATACAATGTAACAATTTCTGCACCTCACATGGTAAAAAAACAATTAATTAAAATTATTATCTAATATTTCTAATAGCGAAAAAATAAATAAAACTTTTCCTTTTAATTTTATATAAATCATAGAAAATATAATAATTGACGTCAAAGTATTTTTCATCTTGTCAATAATAATTTAAGTTTAAAGATAAGAATTGAGGCTATCAATAGGTCAATTGAATTTTATCAATTGATATTTACATTAATACTGTTTTTAATCACAATTGGAAATTTTTTTTATATTAAATTTGATTGAAGATATAATTATCATCTTGACAATCTTTATTATTTTTAATAAAAACTGTTTATTTATTTTTCAGCATGCCTATGCATTGTCAATGTTGACAGATCAACTGGTTGATTCTGCACGTGTACTGGATGTTGGTTCTGGCTCAGGATATTTAACAGCTTGCATGGGTTACATGGTTGGTCCAAGAGGAAGTGTCATTGGAATTGATCACATTCCTGAACTTGTAAAAATAGCAACTGAAAATTTACAAAATGATTATCCAAGTTTTATCAAAGAAGGACGTGTTAAATTCATTGGTATTATAATTTTGTTATTATAATTTAAGAAAAATTTTATTTAGCGAATGATTTACTTGTTTGAAGGTGAAAAATTTTTACGTGAGCTTTTTTTTAACACCGCTGTGTGGCGATCTACATAAAGTGGCATAATTATTTCTCACATGTGGACATGTAGGGCCTCGGTTACTATATATACAAGTTCATGAGATTTAGTTCTACAGATATGTAGAAACATACAAAAATGTATAAACAAACATGACGTAGAAAGTAGTTCAGTAATATTATTTTAACAAGTACTGAAAAAAATTATTGACTTCTCGAATTGAGTGGACAATTCAGGGGAGAGTAGCCTAAAACGGACACTACTCTGGTCTCTGATAAACATGTATTTCGATAGGGAAAAAGGTGTCCGTTCTAGGCTACTCTCCCCTATCAATCTGTTAAAACAAAATATAAAAATTATATAAAAAATAATTTTTTTAATTGTTAAGGTTGATTCCCAGTCGCATCACCGAACCAATATTTATGCCACGAAGGGCCCGTATATCAATAACGCTATTTTTTATTCCCGTGTCCTAAAATTTTTTGTGGCGCCACTGATGAAAAAACCAAGTTCTTTAGTAGTATGTGTGTGCGTGGCTACACACTAGCAAGCGAAGATTACATCGTACACTGAAACCATGCTTGTGTTCATGTCTGTGTGCTGCGCTTCTCGCGAAATTTTTGAATTTTAAAGTTATTTATTTTTTAAACGCAA
>MKYW01000054.1:510369-525181 GCA_015776835.1 Aphidius ervi
CAATAAGACACACAGAATATGGCACTGCACTGGCAGTATCTAAATAAGCAGTAAAATAATTTTGTAGCTTTGAAGAACTTGTGTTATTGGTAGACTCAAATTTATCCAGTGTTGTATTACGAAATTTATATTTCCAGTACTAAAATTATAATTAATATTAGTCATATTGATTTTAGAAGTAAATAATATTTATATATTTACAATTTGCGAATTTAAAAAAAACAACCATGGTAGACATGCACTCATACCAAGTAAAAAGAATGAAATGTATGCCAAATTATATCTGAAAATAAATTAAAAACAAGATGTTAATTGAAATTGATATTATTTTATAATTGATAAAATAATTACCTATCCTTTGGTTTAATTTCTGGTACTACTTTGTCAATTAATTCTTTTAAAATTTCATCATTTTGACAATCTATTTTTCGATTGTTTGATCGATTTAATTGATCAGGCATTTTATACTTGGTNTTTTTTTTTTTTTTTTATCAATGACCTGGATATATAGATACCAGTGGTAATTGTTTTTTTTAAATAATTATATAGATATCATAATAATATTTATAGATAATATGCATAATATTTTTAATGAAGCGCAGTTAATATATATTCCAGGGCCACATTGAAAAAAAAAAAACAAAACAAACAATCTTTTTCCATACTCATGTAATATAATCAATCATAAATGAAATAAATCCACAAATTTTCAGCAATATTATACTAAGTTTAACACACAATTCGAATAAATATTTTATATATTTTAAAAAAATAATTTTATTTTACAGAAAAGCAAGAAAGTAAACACTCATTACACCACTTATTGATAAACCCAATCCGTAAAATCCACAAATCATTGCTGAGGCTATTTCTAGTTCATGTGATTCCACTACTCTGTTGTATTTTTAAGCAAACAATATAATTGATTATATATTTTATTATTTTTTTTATTATTAAAGAACAGATAAATTACAAAATTATTACTCACGTAGGAACAAGTATAAATGCACTAGAGGATAAATATCCATGGCTTGCAGAAAATAAAATCATTATTAACATGTAAATATAATCATTGGCGATGTAGACTGGTAAATGTTTTTCTGAATCAGCAGAAGCATTACAAACAAAAAAAATTGGAATGAATATAAATCTGGCTATAGAAATACTCAGTAGTAACCACGATTTTTCTTTCAACTAAATTATAAATAAAATAAAATATTAAAAACAATTTAAACACATTTTTTAAAGTGTTAAACTAATTTATATTTTACCCAAGATGAATAACGTGATAATAAACATCCAAAATATTCACCAATACTGAACATGAGAAATGTTGCCACTGGTACAAAGTATTTATCTGAAATAAATTAATTGTTAAATTTTTAAATATTACTTAAAAGAAATTTATTAGATTATATTTTATTATATATTTTAACTTACTGCTCCATGCGGTGTTATTTAATGATTCACTCGTTACCAGTGAATTGACTCCTGGATGAATTGAGTATGTTATAAAAGATATTGAGAACATGCTCAATTCATATGGCCAAATTTCAACAAGAATTTTCATATATGACACTGAATGATTATCACTTGAACTTGGTGTATCATCAACAGATTTATCAGAATTTTTAATCGTCACTTCCTCTTTCATATAATACTTGAAAAATTCCTATAAAAAAAGGATTAATAATAAATTTGTTTATTTTATTTTTATTAATAAAAATAAGAATAATAAAATTTGATTAAATAGATTACCTGTTTCTCCAAAAAAAAATATGAAATAAATGCAAAGATAATAATAAAATCACCAATTAAAAAATATATGAGACCAGTTGCAATTGGTCCAGTGCTTAGCCACAATGATAATATTTGAAAAATAGCAGCAATTATACCACAAGCTGCATTTCCTTGTGCCAATGATGATATGTATTTTGATGGAAAATGCCCAGCAATACTAAACATTGTTCCAGTAAACATTGCATCAACTCCGTTTGATCCTGCTGCTGTTGTCAATGTTATTATAAAAAATTCATTCTGCCATTTATCAGTTTCAATATTTACAAATACAGTTGTTATCATAAATAAAATTAATATTAACAATAGTGATGTTATCACTCTAATTCGTATAGAAATCCTACGAAAAAAAAATAAATTTTTGTACAATAATAAAATAATTAATAATAAAAATATACTTATTTGATAATTTTCTTTTTTTCCACGATGATAATAATTTTTATTTACCATTCAGTTATATAAATATTTATAATCAAAAAAAGACTGTATGATATATTTGTTGTAACATTCAAATAAGCATTAAAATAACTTTGTAATTCAGATGAATAATCATTATCTTCAATGTAATTTGACGTTACATTACGAAATTTGTATCTCCAATACTAAAATTTAAAAAAAAAAAATATTAAATAACATAATCAATAAAATACTTAAAAATTAAATGAAAAATTAAATTTACTTTTTGTGCATCTATAATAAAAATCCATGACAGATCCAAAGTCATTCCAATCAAAAAAAAAATATAGAGAGCCAAATTGTATCTGATTAAATCAAATTAAAATAATATTGTTAAAAAAAAAAATTAATGATTTAATAATATTGAAGTAATTACCGATCTTTTGCTTGAATTACAGTATTACCATTTTGAAGATTCATTCTATCCAATTGATTTATTCACAAGTTTGATAGACAATATAAATATGTAACAAAATACATTTACGTTTGACTCGTGGATAGAAAAAATAACTACTAGTTGCATGTTTGTATATATACAAGGTGAATAATTATAATTATCACAAAAAGCACGTTCATTATTTTTTGAGCTGATAACTGCTGTGATAAAACGAACAATTTATTTATATTTTGTTATAAATTTTACTTAAATAATTATTTTAAAATAATACAAAAATTTTAAAAATAATATATATTTTTAGATTTTTATTTTTACATATTTTAAAATAAATTGTTATTGTCAAGGTCACTTTACATTCATATTTTTTTTAAAAATATATAAATTATCTTTTCTTATTGTTTATTTGATACAAAAAATTTCAAACCGATTATATCATTTTTTAAATTGAAAAACAATTTTTTAATAAACATGAGCTTATTAGAAAAAAAAAATTACAATTATAAAAAAATATTTAATTATTTATAATATTTTTCATGTATATATATATACAAATTGAATAATTGTGATTATTAATTTACAAGTTCTCTTTGTTATGACTTTCAGGAAGTTATTGATAACATTTTAGTTGAATAAAAATTTTAAAAATATTTTAAATTAACAAGTAACGCTACAATAACTAAATTTATAAATTAAATTTTGTTTTGAGAACTGAAATTACAATAATAGTATCAATAATAACATATTATTTAAATTAAATATTAAAAATTGTTTTGTTTTACAAAAAATTTAGAAAATAAATACTGAGGACAGCACTGACAGAATATCCGAGTCCAAGAAATCCTCCAATTATTGTTGAGGCAATTTCTTGTTCTTTTGATTCAACCACTCTATAATTTGAAAAAATAAATAAATAAATAAATCTATAACAAATGACAGAATTAAATTAAAACAAATCAAGACTTACGTAGGTACAAGTACACATATTATTGACCACATGTAACCAGAAGTGGTGGAAAATAATATCATCAAAGCCATGTAGATGAAATCATTCGTAATGTAAATAGGTGAATATTTATTTGGATAAGAAGAAGCATTGCAAACTAAAAAAATTGGAAGAAATATAACTCTGGCAATTGTAAGAGCCAGTAACAACCATGTCTTTCCTTTCAACTGAAGCAAAAAAAAATAAACAAAAAATCAACAATTATTATTATAAAAATTCCAAACTAAATGTTCAATAAATATTTTACCCAAGATGAATATCTTGACAAAAAACATCCAAAATAATCTCCAACACTGTACAAAAGAAATGTCGCCACAGATTTAAAATATTTATCTGAAATAAATTATAATTATTCAAGTATTTTTAATACAATTTTAATTTAATTTAATTTTTTTTAACTCACCACTCCACTCGGTGTTGCTTGGTGCCTCGCTTTTTATATGTGACGTGACTGCTGGATAGATCAAGTGTGTCAAAAAACTTGTCAAAAATACGCTCAATCCATATGGCCAAATTTTAATGATAATTTTCATATATGACACGGAATTATTATCACCTGAACTTGGTGTATCATCAACAGATTTATCAAAATTTTTAATCGTCACTTTCCCCTTCATATGATACTTGAAAAATTCCTGCAAAAAAAACGATTAATAATAAATTTGTTTATTTAATTTTTATTAATAAAAATAAATATAATAAAATTTGATTAAATGGATTACCTGTTTCTCCAAAAAAAGATGTGAAATAAATGCAAAGATAAGAATAAAATCACCAATTAAAAAATACATGAGACCAGTTGCAATTGGCCCAGTGCTCAGCCACAATGATAATATTTGAAAAATAGCAGCAATTACACCACTAACTGCTTGTCCTTGTGTCATTGATGATATGTATTTTGGTGAAAAATGTCCAACAACAGCATAAAGTGTTCCAGTGTATGTTGAACTAAATGCATTTAATCCAGCTACTGTTGTCAGTGTTATTATTAAAAATTTAAATTGCCAATCATCAGTATTTATCTCAATAAATATTGTCGTTATTATGAATAATATTATCACGAAAAATTGTGTTATTATTAGCCTTATTTTTGTTGAAATCCTGTGAAAAAAATCCTCGTTATTAATTTAAAAAATATACAATACAAAAAGTATAAATTTTATGATTTTTAAATTGATATTTATAAATTAATTTTACCATTTACAAATGAAGATATTAACTATTACAACCAGCACAAATGGAACTCCTGCTGCTACGTGTAAATATGCAGTGTAATAAATTTGTAATTTTGATTGAATAGTTGTGTTTTTATTTTCTTTATTATTATCAAATGTCACGTCTCGAAATTTATAATCCCANTGATATGTATTTTGGTGAAAAATGTCCAACAACAGCATAAAGTGTTCCAGTGTATGTTGAACTAAATGCATTTAATCCAGCTACTGTTGTCAGTGTTATTATTAAAAATTTAAATTGCCAATCATCAGTATTTATCTCAATAAATATTGTCGTTATTATGAATAATATTATCACGAAAAATTGTGTTATTATTAGTCTTATTTTTGTTGAAATCCTGTGAAAAAAATCCTCGTTATTAATTTACAAAATATACAATACAAAAAGTATAAATTTTGTGTTTTTTAAATTGATATTTATAAATTAATTTTACCATTTACAAATGAAAATATTAACTATCACAACCAGCACAAATGGAACTCCTGCTGCTACGTGTAAATATGCAGTGTAATAAATTTGTAATTTTGATTGAATAGTTGTGTTTTTATTTTCTTTATTATTATCAAATGTCACGTCTCGAAATTTATAATCCCAGTACTAAAATAAAAATTAAATAAATTCTAAATTAAAAAAAAATTATTTAGAGTTATTTTTAAAATAAAAAATATAATTACTGTTTGAGCATTCATGAAAAAAAACCATGGTACATATGTGCTTAATCCAAGTAAAAAAAAATAATACAATGTTTGATTATATCTGAAAAAAAAAATGAAATTATTTGTTTAATAAATTAATAAAATTAATTATTAATTTGGTAATAAAATAATGTAACTTACTGATCTTTTGGTGGAATTTTTATTGTTGTCATTTTATTGTTGATCACTTTGACAATGCTATTACTTTTCTTGTGATTTTTTTGTGAAGACATTGATGAAGATTTTAGGTCAACTGAGTTTGTCATTTTGTTTTGATAAAAAGAAATAAAAATAACTAAAAATTAATGAGATGGGTTTATTAAAGAAGAAAACAATATTCGATTATGTTTCTTGTCAAATGCCTCTGGGCATACAGAGTAATATAAATATAAGTTTTTATATTTTAATTTGAAAACAACTTCAAGATGTAATTGATAAAACACTTGTGAGATTCAAGAAAAAACTAGCTTATTATTATTTTAAATAATTTCAAATGATAATTGAATTCCAGTCAACAAAAAGGCACAATTATTATGAAACACTAAAACTCAACCAGCAAAAATTCAACATCAACTAAACGGCTTTATGAGATTTGGTAAATTTTTATTTTTCTTTTGGTTTTGAAATTTAATTTATTGATATTTATAAGTCAACAAATAAATTTTTTTGTTTATATTTAGATATTTATTTTTAATTTATGAATTGGTGTGCTATTAAAATTTATAAAATGTTAATATTTATTTATTTACTTATTTAATTTCTCAAACTTTTAGGATAATAATATTTAGGTGTTGTTTAAATAATGGAAAAAAAAATTTATCAAATTTATGCTTAGAAATATTTTTTTTCTAGGTGGGATCAATCGTCGAAATTATGGAATTTCCTTTATACTGATCCCGAAAAATAAAAATTGCAAAAAAAAATAAAAATAGTTGAGATTAAATTATAAAACTTTTAGGAAAATAATATTAAGGTTTTGTCTAAATACTAGAATTTCTATTTCATGAAATTTATGCTTAGAAATATTTTTTTTTTAATTGGGTCTCATTCGGAGAAAATTCCATGATTTCGAAAATTAAAAATTGCAAAAAAAAATAAAAATAGTTGAAATTAAATTATAAAACTTTTAGAAAAACAATATTAAGGTGCTGTCTAAATACTAGAATTTTTATTTCATGAAATTTATGCTTAGAAATATCTTTTTTTTTAAGTGGAATTAATTTAGAGAAAATTCCATGATTTCGAAAATTAAAAATTTGAAAAAAAAATACAAATAGTTGAAATTAAATTATAAAACTTTTAGAATAACAATATTAAGGTGTTGTCTAACTACTAGAATTATAATTTCATGAAATTTTAGCTTAGAAATATTTTTTTTTTAATTGGGATCAATCGTCGAAATGATGCCCAATTTTATTCTTTCATACAGTAATATTTTTTTAATAATCATTAATGCAAAAAGTAATTGATAAAAAAAAAAAAAACTAATGATTTAATACTAAAAAAATTTATCTATTTAACAATATTAACAATAGGAACACTTATTCCAGATCCAATTGCAATACCAAGTCCCAAAAAAACTCCCATAAAACCCATTGCAACTTCTTCGTCTTTTAACTCGACAATTCTGTTGAAAATAAAAATCATTCCCTTATTAAATTATTTAAATTCATAAAATATAAATCAATTGTTTTAAATTTAAATATAAAAATTACTCACTTTGGAACATGCTGATACAAAATATTGCACATATATCCATTACTAGTTGAAAATAAAAATACCAAAAAAGTATAAATAAAATCATTATCAATTAAAATTGGCAAAATATAAATTTCAGATTTAATATTGCAAATCATAAATGTAGGAATAAATAATATTCTCAATAATGTTATCAACACCAGCATGTATTTTTTATTTGGCTGAAAAAATAATAATTTAATTTTAATATTAAATTTTTAATAATAATTTATATTAATTTGTTTACCCATAAAAAATATCCAGCTATTAAACGACCAAAATAATCACCACAATTGAATGATAGATATGTTGCAACAGGAGTAAAATATTTATCTGTAAATATAAAAATAAAATATATAAATAATTATGTTGGTATTTTTACTTTTTATAAATTTTTTAAATTAGAATTTTTTTTAACATACCACTCCATTCATTTGGACTTGGAGCAATTTGACTTTTAATTAGCACATTAATTGATGGATAAACACAATATGTAACACCATACAACAAAAACATACTCAAACCATGAGGCCAAATAATTTTAAAAATTTTTTTATATTCTATTTTAGTTTCCTCAACATTACCAGTATTAATTTTTTTCTTCTGAATATTCTGGTGTTTATAAACGTGGCATTTAAAAAATTCCTAAAATAATAATAATCGTTAGACTGATTCATCATTTATTTAATATAATATAATCAAATATTTTTACCTGTTTTTCCAATAAAATATATGCAAGAATAGAGCATAAAATACCGACATTTCCAATCATAAAATAAATAAAAGCTGATGTCTCATGGTTCATACCAATCCATAATGATAATATTTGTATTAATGTTGTGATTATTCCAGAAAGTGCTTGACCAGCTGAATATGCAGTGATGTAGTTTGGTGAAAATAATCCAGTTATTGTAACTAATGCACCATAAAAAATTGTACTAAATGCATTTATTAAAAATGCCAATAAAAGAGTGAAGAAAAAAAAATATTCTTGCCAGCCATCAGTGTTGATATAAATAAATAATGTTGTTATTATTAATAATACAAGAACAATTGTTTGTGTTGATATGACTCTTGATTTCAATGAAAACCTTGAAACAATAATAAATATTAATTAAAAATATATAATGATGATTTATGCAAGAAGAGAGATGAATTTATTATTTTTTTTTAAATTGTTTTTCTATTTTTTTTTTTTGTATTATTATTGTTAATTTATTTATTTACCATTTCCAGATGTATACGTTTATAAAGAGACATATAAAGCATGATACATTTGATACCAAATTGAGATAAACAATAATTGTTTGTTGCATTTTTGAATGGTGGGCAGGAATTATTGATGAGCCATTTTGACTTTTTGTTGAATTTAAATTTCTAAATTTGTGTAGCCAGTACTAGAAGAAAAAAAATAGTTTTTGGGTTAAATTGATTTTTCATTTGATAATTGGTTTATATTTGTGCTATATTACATCATCGGCAGTCATCAAAAAATTATATGGAAAAATAGCAGCAATTCCGAGCAAATAAAAAGCAAAAAATGTAAATTTGAATCTGTAAGATGATAAAATATTTTTTTAATTGTTATTTTTTAATTTATAATATAGTCGTTGTTTTAACACTTACCGATCAGCAATTGGTTCATTTTTTTTAAACATTTTTATTTTAACTTCATCTTGTTTGTCAATTTTTTTAATGAATTTTTTCCTCGTTTCATCTTCGTGGACTGATGAGGATTCCATTTTTTTTTTTTTTAATAAAACTTGTAATTGTACAAGTAAAATTAATAAATTATAAAAAAATTTATACAAAAAAAAAATGTGCATTTATTGTTTGTATAAAATAAATATAAATAAATAAATTTATTATTTGTTTTAATAATTTTTATTGACGACAAAATGAAAGTTGACAATTCATCGCTTAAAAAAGCCAGAATATACTCACAGATTGACACGAGTTTACATGTATTTTTCCTAATCAAATATTAAAAATAGATTTTTTAAATAATATAAATTTTAATGGAAGGGGCTATCAGTATTTCTAGGAAATATTTTTAAATGATAATCACTTTAAAGATACGAGTGTCAAAAAAAACTAAAAATGAATAAAATTAACGTTCTGATAAATTAAAAATTAAAAAAAAATTATTTAAATAATAACTTGACGAATAAAAAATATATTTATTTAAATAAATAAATAAATAAATTTATCTTATAAATAATTGATAAAATACATTCCACTGATGATGGAACTGATTGAATAGCCCAGCCCAAGATATCCTCCAATCATTGTTGATGCAACTTCTTGATCTTGTGAATCTACCACTCTGTTGTTTATAAAAAAAATAATAACAAATGATTATTTATACTGTTTTAATAATTAGCTATGTATTACTCACTTTGTAATGAGGACAAATAAAATTGACCACATGTAACCATGGCTGGTGGAAAATACAAGCATCAATGCCATGTAAATAAAATCATTCGTGATGTAAACTGGAAAATATTTAACAGCACCTTCTAGGGGTGATGCATTACAAACAAAAAATACTGGAACAAATATTACCCTGACAATTGACAGTGTCAGTACTAACCAGGGCTTTCCTTCAAGCTGAGACATAAAAATTAAATTATTAAAATATAAATTAAAATAAAATTGAATGAAAATAAATCTTGTTTGAATCTTACCAAAGAAGAATAACGTGATAATAAACATCCAACATATTCACCAATACTAAACATGAGAAAAGTTCCCACAGATAAAAAGTATTTATCTAAAATTCAAATAACATTCAACAATAAAAATAACAATTTCAAGTTTATTTAATTAAATTTTTACTGACCTCCCCATTCGGTTGTACGTGGTGCTTCACTTTCTACTCGAGTATTAATTACTGGATAAATTGAATATGTTAAAAAAAATGTCAAAAACATACTCAATCCATATGGCCAAATTTTAACAAGAATTTTCATATATGACATTGAATTATTATCACCTGAACTTGGTGTATCATCAACAGATTTATCAGAATTTTTAATCGTCACTTCCTCCTTCATATGATACTTGAAAAATTCCTATAAAAAAACAATTAATAATCAATTTGTTTATTTTACCTTTATTAATAAAAATAAACATAATAAAATTTGATTAAATGGATTACCTGTTTCTCCAAAAAAATATATGAAATAAATGCAAAGATAATAATAAAATCACCAATTAAAAAATATATGAGACCAGTTGCAATTGGTCCAGTGCTCAGCCACAATGATAATATTTGAAAAATAGCAGCAATTATACCACTAACAGCTTGTCCTTGTGAAAATGATGATATGTATTTTGATGGAAAATGTCCAACAACACCAAACATTGTTCCAGCAAATGTTGAACCAAGTGCATTTAATCCAGCAAGTGTTGACAGTGTTATTATTAAAAATCCAATTTGCCAGTTGTCAGTATTTATTTGTACAAATATTGTTGTTATTATAAACAATATTATTACTAATAATTGTGTTACAATTGCTCGTATTTTTGTTGATATCCTTTAAACAATAGAATAAATTTTTTAAATGGCTAATTAAAAATTAATTTAACAATTGGCTAATTAAAAGTTAATTTGATTATTTAAATGGCTAGTCTATAATATATTTAATAATACACATAAAATTTAAATAGCTAGTTAGTTTTAATTAATTAATTTTTTTTTTTTAATAATAATAATTATTATTTTCTTACCATTTACAGAGAAACACATTGATAATTAAAAACAGAGAAAATGGAATTGCACTTGCAATGCTCATGTAACTTGTATAATAACCTTGTAATAATGTTTCATTTTTTTTTTCAATTTTAAAATTGTCTAATGTTACATTTCGTAATTTAAAATCCCAGTACTAAAATAATAATTATTAATTAATAACAAGATTTAAAATTAATTATTTATATGAGAAAAAAAAATATTATTACCGTTTGAGCATTCATGAAAAAAAACCATGGTACGTATGTACTTATTCCAAGTAAAAAAAAATAATACAATGTTTGATTATATCTGAAAAATAAAATTATTATTTAATTGCAAAATAAAAAATTAATTTTGGCAATTTAATTACGTACCGATCGGTTGGCTTCANCTTATTCCAAGTAAAAAAAAATAATACAATGTTTGATTATATCTGAAAAATAAAATTATTATTTAATTGCAAAATAAAAAATTAATTTTGGCGATTTAATTACGTACCGATCGCTTGGTTTAATTTTTGTTGGTGACATTTTGTTGTCTACCATTGTGACAACACTACGATCTTTTTGTTTATCCATTGAAATTGTTTATCGGTGATGTTGTTGAACCAACTCACCTCATCAATAATAAAAATAAATAAAATATAAAGAAAAACACGTTGAATTTTATTTCCACGTTTACCTAAAAACATCAACGTCACTCTTGATAAGAAAAAAACAACCAAATAGATATATTTTTATTTTCTTCTTGTGACTAATCGTTAGATGTGTGCCTTTAGGCATATTCATAGATTAGAAAAAGAAAAAAAAAAAAATTTGATATTCTTGGGATTCAAGTTTAAAAGAAACTAAAAACCTTATCATTATTTATTTATTTTTTTTTATTTAAAAAAAGTTAAAAATTTTTATCAGTTTGTGTTAGACCAACAATAAATTGATTTTTTTTTTATTTTTTTCCGATAATCATTGAATTGACATCATTTTTTTTTTTTTTTTTTTCTGATAATTATAAATGCTGTTGAAATAATTAAAATTTTAGTAAATTTATTTGTCAATAATATCAAGACTCAATCCAGAGACCCCTTAAAAATAAAAAAAAGCCCCAGTAAATAAACCAAATCAATAAAAGCATCAATTTTTAATATTTTTAAGGAAAAAAAATTAAACTAAAAACACTGAAATAAATATTTTTTAAAACTACAAACAATACAATTTTATTTTCATGTTTATTTCTATACAATATTGATAAAATTTATCGGATCAGCTAAAATTCATTGTTATTGAATTATTTAAATATAAAAAAATACTTTAGAAGTATTTATATTTATATTATTAATATATTATTTTTTTATATGTATATAAATTATTTATATGTACATAATTTATTATTATCGATATTATTATTAGATAGGTACACAACAATTGATTTCAAAATGAAAAATTAATTTATATTTAATAAAAAACAATCAAACACAGAATATTAATATATTTTTTTTTATCCTTTATTCATTTTGAATTATATTTTACAGAAAAGTAACAATAATGGAATGGTGATAAGTTATCACTGATAACATTCTTCCAATAATTTTTATTTTCAAAAGAAAAATATATTTTATTTTCATGTTAACTTTATTTTATTTACAACAATCATTAATAATTTTCATCTCTAGAATCTTTAAAACGTTTTATTTATATGATATGGACATCTTATTTCTTTTACAGATGTTTCTACAGATGTTTTACAGACAACATCTTTTACTTGAATGCAAGTTTTCGATGGTTCATCAAATATCCGTTGAAAAATTTGAAGTTCCTCGGTAGGTCGGATTATTGATGTTTTCCTTACTTCATATATTTTCAATTCAATATTTTTACAATCATCAGGATAGTAAAGGTTTGTAAAATCTTTATTGATATTTTCAGATTTTTCAAAGTAATCTTTATCACCATTAAGAGTACAATTTATTGAAAAGTACATGGCATAAAACCCATCATAAGAAACTTGAACAACTCCTGATTTTGCTGATACATTTGTTGCAATAAATGCAAAAAATATAACAGACAATAAAATTATTTTCATCTTGAATATTTCTCTGTAACACGTAATATTAATATTATTAATTTTAAAATATAATTATTATTTATTATTTAAACATATAATGTGTGATTTTATGCACACTTGATTTATTTGAATTTATTTATATTTTTAAATAATAAATATAAATTAAAATGATGAACACAAATTTTATTATATTTAAAAAAATTAATACAGTTTATTATATATATTCAAAAATTATGAAATAGAATATTTTTAATAATGAGGCAGTGAAATAATTATTAGTTTGTGATGTGGCAAAGCCATGTCACCAATAAAAGTTTAAAAAAAATTTACAGACGTACCTTTATGTAGAGTGGCCAAACACAGAGTGACTTTAAGTGATTTCTGATTTCTTTAAAACTGCTTAAAACGAAGCAGCGCATCAGTTAAGTCACGTGATTTACTTGATGATGATTGGTGTGGTTGACTGATGTGGTGGGAACTATCGAAATTTTCAGTTGGCTACCAACTAGTTTTTTATAATCGAAATTGAAATTACTATAATAAACTAGTCGGTAGCCAACTGAACATTTTCGATTCAATATACTTTTGGAATTCACATCCCCACAGGCAAAATCGTCACGCCAAATAAATAACTCCTAATATTGTAATGTTAATCACCAACACTTTATAATCTAACCTGATAATATTCCTAGTACTGACGTGGCAATTTCAATAATAATTTACGTGTGTATTTTTTCCAAATTACCCTGCCCATACAAGGTATGAATATGTCCAATTTCCTACAGAGAGATTCATAGAGTCTCATTCAAATTACATTTCAACTACACAATAAATTATATTATCAGAATTTAATTCTTTTTACATTGTAATTGTACAAATTATTATTTTGGAATCCAACATAACTAACAAAATTATATACGCAGTAATATATAACAATTATACATTTAAAAAAGAATGGCCTTTTCTCATACTCATCACTCAAATGAAAAATAGAAAAAAATCAAACTCAAGATAACAAACCACGACGAAAAATAATCAATCTATAATAATTGATTTATTGATGCATTCGTTTATAATTTTCATCGATATAATGATCACCCTCTGGTTTTAAAAATTTACTGAATCATTTAAAAATGATGATGTTATTAAAAAATATTTGCTGGACCAAACTAAACTATTTTTTATAAATGAAAAATAAATTATTGACTGATAAATAATTAAATAAACAATTCAATTCAAATTACATTTCAACTATACACAATAAATTTTATTATCAGAATTTAATTTTTTTCATAAAAATAATAATTATTATTGTAAAATAAAAATTGACATTATGTTGTCTGCCATTGTGACAACAGTACGATCTGTTTGTTTGTCCATTGAAAATTTTTATTAGTGATGTTATTGAACTAACTCACCTCATAAATAATAAAAATAAATAAAATATAAAGAACAACACGTTGAATTTTATTTCCACGTTCACCAAAAAACATCAACGTCACTCTTGATAAGAAAAAAAAAAAAGATATATTTTTATTTTCATCTTGTGACTAATCGTTAGATGTGTGCCTTCAGGCATATTCATAGATTAGAAAAAAAAAAAAATTGATATTCTTGGGATTCAAGTTTAAAATATACTATAATACTTATCATTATTTATTTTTTTTTATTTAAAACGGTTTTTTTTTTTTTTT
>MKYW01000054.1:572628-583505 GCA_015776835.1 Aphidius ervi
GTTATGAAAAATCGAAATTTTCTTTGATTATTTATTGATAAATAATTTTTTTCTTTAAATAAAAACAATTATTTATATTATTTTTCAATTTTACTTTATTTAAGAAATTTTTTTAAGATAGTTAACATACAATGAACTAATAATTTCCTAGTTTTTTCTTTTTTAAAAAAATCCATACAAATAAAATGTTTTTTTTCTTTTGTTTTTCCAGTTTCAGATTAAAATCATATAGACAATTAAAAATTTTTCATTAAATTGAGACATTTTAAACGATAAAATTCACAAAACAAAAATGACAAAAATTTCCACATGCTATTTATTTAAACAAAAAAAAAAAAACAAATAGAACAATGAGCATTGTTAAGTTTTTTTTGTTTTAAATACGTCAGAAGACAACTTGCTATTAATCTACGGTAATTATAAAAATAATACAAATTTGTAGCGTTTGTATATTCAATATGACAAAAAAGGGGGAAAAAAAAAAATATTTATTTATTGACAATAAATGTGGTTGTCTTGTCACGCCTAGCCCAGCGTTCCTATCAACAACAAAAAGTCACAAAGAATCAAAAAAAAAACTCTCCTCATTTATAATTAAACAAATAAGAAAAAAAAATAAAATAATATTAAACTTACGTTGTCAAGGTACAGGACTGTCTGTACCACTACCACTATTTGTTCCAGCTTCATTTTTAGTAGCAGCCAGTCTATCACTACGTTGTTTACTTTTAGATAACGTCGCTACTTCTTTCAACAAATTTGATATTTTTTGTTGCATATTATTAACTTTATTATCATGATCTTTTTCAGTTGATTTCATTTTATTACGTAATTCAGATTCAGCAGTAAAATTTTTAGCTTTTAATTCATGAATCTATAAATTAATATTTATTAAATAAACAATTATTATTAAAAATTAAAAACAATTAAAATATAAAAATTACCTGTCTATCCTTGGTCAACAATTGACTATCTTTTTGTGACAATTGTTTTTGAAGTAATGCAATTTTTTCTTTTAATTGTGTTACAGCAACAACATGATCAGAACTATTTGGATCATGTGGATCATGAGTACCAACCATTCTTGTTATTTTAGCTGGTGTTGGTCCATTTGTTTCAACTGGTTCTGGTTGTGGTGGTAATTTTGTAACATCAATACGATGTGGTCTTTTATTATGTCCTTTTAATCTATGAAAAAAATAAACAAATCAATCAACAAATAACAAATCAATTTTTTATATTTACTTTTGTTCTTTATGTTTAGCTGCACGTTCTTGTGATAGTTTCATGTGAGCTCTTCTATCAGCATCAGATTGTTTTGTTTTAGCAAGTGCTCGCTTGTAAGACAATGTGCATAACCAACACAATAATTTACCATCAACCTAGTGATCACAAACATTCAATTAATAATTGCTTAATATATATTTTTAGTTGAGTAATTTAATTACTAACCTTTTTATCTTCATCTTGCCTATCAAAGGCACATTTTTGTTTACACTGTTCACATGTTACTGGTGGTCCATAACGTTTTTCTGAATTTGTACATCTTTGACATTTACTACCAATAAATGCAGCAATTGTATTACAATATTCACATGCTGATGGTTTACCATATGCTTTAACATTTTGTTCACATTTTTTACATATTGTGCATGTGTTACCTTTTCTGTTAATTAATTTATTTATTATTTATAATATTATATATCAAGGATTATATTACAAGTATTACTTACATTGCTTGTTGAAATTCTGATCTGCAGTATGTACATTTAACAACTGGAAATGATCCACGACATTCCTAAATAAATAAATTCATTGTCTTCATTTAGACGTAGCTAATTTTGTTTTTTTTTTTTTTAATTATTTACATCAAATTAATTGATGCAATTAACAAATGACGCTTGATTTTTAGATAAAAAAAAATAACGTTTGTTTATTTTTTATAAATAGCTAATAATAATAATGAAATAAATTTTAATTTATTTAATAAACTTATTGTTTAAATATAATGCCAATAATATGATATTTCTATTATTAGATTAGAAAATATATTTATGATGACGAGAAAAGATGCAAGTTGCAATTTTTCATGTAAAATAATTATAATTTAATTTAAAATAATATTTTTTTTTTTGTATATTTACTTTACACAGCTGCTGGCCTGGTGATAATTCTTCGAAAGGATGACGTGAAAAACACCTGGAGCATGCAAACAAGGCTTTGGCGTTGTTTGAACTCATTTTGCAATATTATAATAAAAACCAAAATTCACTGGGTTTATTAATTATTAAACTACACTTTATTTTAAAATTTAAATTTTTTTATTTTTACACTTTTAATTAAATTAATTATCGTTATTTGATTAATAAAAACTTTGCGTCATAATATTAAAACGAATAAAATAATTGTATATATAACATAATTCTGACACAAATGACAGATTTTTTTTTNTTTTTTTTTTTTTTTTACTTTTGACCGGCTGACAATGCTGTCATGGCGGCTGTGATTTTTAAGGAATTTTCATGTAACGACATTATGGCGGATTTTAAGGTGGCAAAAAAAAATTTCGAATATTTAAAAATTCATCATCATCTAGGTGATGATTTTCAACAAAGAATAAAATTATTTTTAATTCACTGACTCCTGGTAAATTACAAAGGACACATAAACCAAATAATTTTCATATTTTTTAACCTTTTTAAAACAATACTGACAATATCTGTCAAATTTCTAGTAAATAAACCATATTATTCGTAGAAAAACAACATGAAATTAATGAAAAATAACAAACACATTATTTAAATTTCAAAAAACGATTTTAATTTAATTTTAATAATCATAATACATTAGTATAAAGTTATAATACCATAAATGAAAAATAATTAACTAACAATCAATAATAACTATAGCGAATATTATATTTAATAAGAAAAAAAAAAAAAAACAAATACAATAATTGTGTATTAACTCACAAGGAAAAAAAAAGCTATTTAGTGCAATAAAATATTAATAATAATAGTCATGCTAAAATTAATAATATTTTACTTAGAAAAATATTTTTATCATGATTATTATTTGTTCATAAAGTCTGTTAATTATTGATTATTAATACATGTCAAATAATATAACATAATGACTTATCCTGAATATACTGTCTTTGATGATTTATTAATGGTTTCATATTATTTTTTTTAAGTGTAAATAGTTGTTGCTTAATACAACATAAACTTTGGATTATAATATTTATTTATTTACTCAATTTAAGACTTGATATATTCATTTTTCTTTTAACTCGTTGTGTTATATGTTTAAAATTTGTTGCACGTAATTTTTCAAGTGATACTATTGGACTATCAAATCTTAATCCATTAAGTGTTACAATATTATCATGATTTGAATTAATTTTTGGTGTTAATTTTAATTTATTTGGATTTTCATCATCATAATCTTGTGATGGATTTTTAGCAACATCATTATTCATATCAATATCATAATTATTCATTTGTTGAGGTTTTTTTATTGATATACGTGATATTGATGAACGAATTTTACGAGATTTTGGTGATGGTAGGTATGAATAATCAATTTCATTTTCAATTAATTTATCAATTGTTTGATCAAATGGTTTTTCAATTGATTCATCAATAGGATTTTCAGCTGGATCATCAATTGAAGTTTCAATTGAATTTTCTTCAGCTTGTTCAGTTGATTTTTCAAATATTGAATCAGTATTTTCAATAATTTCTTTATCAAATTCTTCAACAAGACTCTCACTACTACTTTCATCTAATATTGTTGGTATTTTTTTTTTATTTTTTTTATTTGATAATTTTTGTAAAGCTATTTCATTGTCTTCTTCAGCTATCATTTCATTAAATTTATCAAGTGTTGATTGAAATGACGTTTCAATTGCTGGTGGTAAATTTTTTTTTCTATATTTTTTATTTGAACCAGGTAATTTTTGATAAACTAATTTATTATCTTCTTGATTTATCATTTCATTTTCAACAGGCAATAGAGCGTTTTCTTCTAAATTTAATGATTCAATATTTTTTTTATTTTTTCTTCCTTTTTTTTTAACAACTTTTTCAACAATCATTTCATTTAATTTTTCATCAGGTGTTGATGTAATTACATCATCGTCTAATTTAAATGATACATTTTTTTTATTTTTTTTACTTTTTTTTGTTGAATTTGTTAGACTTGAAGCAAATGATTCATCAACATCATCAACAATCATTTCATTTGATTTTTCATCACTTGTTAATGTACTTTTCTCTCCAAAATTTGATGATACATTTTTTTTATTATTTTTTCTTTTTCTTTTAATTATATCATATAATGTTTCATTAATTTCTTGTTCAATTGTTCCATTAATTTTTTCATCAGGTGTACTCTCATCGCCCAATTTTTCTGAGACATTATTTTTGGTATTTTTTCTATTCTTTCTATTTGAATCATTCAATTTTTCAATACAACTTTCATCAACTTCTTCAATCGTTTTATTAAATTCTTCATCAAATGTACCAGTCTCTCCAAAATTTATTGTAAAATTTTTTTTATTATATTTTCTAGTTTTTTTATTTAAACTATTACTTAATTTTTCAACAATTATTTCATCAGCCTTATCAACAATCATTTCATCAGGTGTTGATGTACCCTCTTCTCCCAAATTTATTGCAATATTTTTTTTATTATATTTTTTATGTTTTTTATTCGAATCATTTAATGTTTCATCAATTTCTTGTTCAATTATTTCATCAATGTTTTCATTAGATGTACCCTCTTCTCCCAATTCTACTGGAACATTTTTTTTATTATATTTTTTATGTTTTTTATTCGAATCATTTAATGTTTCATCAATTTCTTGTTCAATTATTTCATCAATGTTTTCATTAGATGTACCCTCTTCTCCCAATTCTACTGGAACATTTTTTTTATTATATTTTTTATGTTTTTTATTCGAATCATTTAATGTTTCATCAATTTCTTGTTCAATTATTTCATCAATGTTTTCATTAGATGTACCCTCTTCTCCCAATTCTACTGGAACATTTTTTTTATTATATTTTTTATGTTTTTTATTCGAATCATTTAATGTTTCATCAATTTCTTGTTCAATTATTTCATCAATGTTTTCATTAGATGTACCCTCTTCTCCCAATTCTACTGGAACATTTTTTTTATTATATTTTTTACTCTTTTTACTTGAATCATTTAATTTTTCAACAAATGTTTCATCAACTTCTTCAATGATTCCATCAAATTCGTCATCAGAAGTACAATTTGACGTATTTTTCTCTTCCCATTTTGTTGATGAATTTTTTTTACTATTTTTTTTATTCTTTTTATTTGGATTATTAAATTTTACAACAAATGTTTCATCAATATCATCAAAATCCATACCTTGAGAATTTTCAACAGACAATTTATCAATTTCTTCATTATCCAATAAAAGGCCAATTTTTTTATTTGACTTTTTAGATTTTTTCATTGTCTTTTTTTGTTTTTTTGGTATTATTTCGATACTTGAATTTCGTCCTTTTCTTTTACGTTTATTTGAAATTAATTTTTCACCAATATCACTTGAAGTATCAGCTGGTTTTAGTGGAACATTATCTGTCTTTAATGATTCATCAAAATCACTTACTAATGATTCATTACAAGTATCACTAGCTGTTGTATTTATTCTATAAATAAAAAAAATCAATAAATTAAATATAAAAATCATTATAGAATTATAAAATTTCAATAACTTACACTTCAATTGTTTTATTTTCATTTTTGGTATTGATTAATGATGAACAAACATTTTCATTAACTTGACAAATTGGTGGTGGTATTTTTTCAAGTGGTTTTTCAATGACATCTTCTTCAATGACCAGCATATCACGTGCAATAGTCATTTGTCTTTCCTGAAATAAAAAATTAATTAACAATTATATTTTTGGTAATTTTAATTATATAAATAATAAACTTACAAGTTTATTCTTTTTATGCTCAAGAGCACAACATTTTTTCTTCTCATAATCCAATTTTTCATTAACATCAATCAATTCTTGCTGAGTTTTTTTTAATTCATTTGATAATTTTTCATAATTCAATGATGATACTGATAATTTTTCTTCACATTCACAATTTTTTTCAGCTTTTTTATTCTAAAAATAAATACGAAAAATTAATATTTATATTTAATTAATATTTTTCAAGTAAATAAATAATTACCATTTGATTTTTTTCAATTTCAAGTGTTAAATATTTTTGTTTTTCTTCATTCAACTGTTGACGACAATTATCAAGATCTTGTTGTAAATTTTTTATATTTATTTTTAAATTATCACACTCTTCAATGACTGTTGATAAATTTTTTTGTAATTCACTATTATTTGAAATTTGTTTTTTCTAAATAACATAAAAGAAATTAATTTAATAGACAATTTAAATAATTATTAATAGCTTATTTTTTTGATTATTTACCAGTTGATTTTTTTCATTTTCCAATGTACAGTATTTTTGTTTTTCATCGTCAAGTTGTTGACGAGTACTGATGGCTTCTTGTTGTGCTTTTTCTAGATCATCTTTAAAACGATCACATTCTTGAAGTGATGCTAGTAATTTATCTTGTACATCTCCTATATTTTCGATTTGTTTTATCTGGAAAAAAGACAACAATAATTAAATTGTATAAAAGAAAATGAAGCACATCTTTAACATTTTATTCACAAATTAAAAATAAGCCTTGAATAAAATAAATAACCTCTGTAAATTATTTATAAAAAATCATTCCTAAAAATACTAACCAAATGATTTTTTTCAACAAAAGTTTCTTGATATCTTTTCTTTTCAATTTCATAAAGCTTTAGTGATCTAGATGATTCTTCTTTTGTTTTATTTAAATTTGTTTTTAATTCTTCACATTCCATTGTACATGTTGACAATTGACATTTTAAATTTTCTATTTTTTTATTTTGTTCATCACAAATTACAGCTTGACATCTATCTTTTTCACTTTGTTCAAGAATTTTAAGAAGCTCAGTTTTAATTGTTTCATCTTTTACTTTTTTTAATTCAATTTTTAATTGTTCACATTCATCAACAGATGTTGATAGCTCTTTTTGTAACTCTTCAATTTTTTTCTGTTATAAATTAAATATTTATTTATAAAAAAATTAACTGTTTTTTTAAATTTATTAGCTCATGAATATTTTTATACAAACCTCTTGAATTATTCCATTATTTTTATGATTTATATTTTCTTCCTCGAGACATTTTAGTGATTGAATTGACTCACTCTTTGCTTTTTCTAATTCAATTTTCAACTGTCTACATTCTTCAGCAGATGATGACAATTTTTTTTCCAACTCAGCAATTTCAATAGCTTTTTTTTTCTATAAATTAAATCCAAATTCAATTAACACAATTTTTTTTATAAATTAATCAGTATATGTCAACATACCTCTTGTTTTTTTTCTTCATCTTGATATATTTTTTTTTCATCTTCAAACAATTTAACTTGAGTTTTTAATTTTTTACATTCTTCAACAGATGCTGATAATTTTTTTTCAATTTCTCCAATTTTAGCTACATCATTTTGCTATGAAAAAAAAAAAAAATTACAAAATAATTTTGATATAATTTATTTAATAATAAAGATATGTAATATACCTCTTGATTTTTTTCTTCAAAATATTTCTTTTTCTCTTCTTCAAATAGCTGTTGTAATTTTGATGAATCTTCTTTATTTTGTTTCAATTGAATTTTCAATATTTCACATTCTTTTATTGACTCTGATAGCTTTTTTTCAATTTCTTTGTCTTTTGAAATTTGTGCAATCTTAAAAAAACAATTAAAATAAACATTCAAGATAAATATAAATTTTTTAAACATGTATTTCAAATATTATAATTACCAAATTAGCTTTTTCTTCTTCAACAGCAGAATGTTTTTTTCTTTCTTCATTTAATAATTGACGAGATTTAAGTAAATCATCTCTTGTTTTATCCAATGCACTTTTTAATCTTTCACATTCTTGCACAAATGTCAAACATTTTTGTCTAACTTCAGCTCGATCTTGTGCAAGTGATTTTTCCTATTGCAAATTTACAAATAAAAATATTATAAAACCTCAAAAATCTTTATCAACAAAAACATAAACAATTCTTACCAATTGAAATTTTTTATTTTCAAGTATAATACGATTTTTTCTTTCTTCTTCAAGTTTTCTATTTGTACTTGATAATTCATCTGAAATTGTTGATATTTCTGATTTTAAATGATCACACTCAACAATTGATGATGCCCATTCTTTTCTAACATCTTCTTGACTATTTGCAAATAAACCAAGTTCTAAAATAAACAAATAAAATATAAACACCAATGAAAAACAAATACAATTTAATTAAAAATAATAATAACAATAATGTTATTTTGTTAGTTTTTCTTTTTTAAATATAAAAACTAACCTAAAATACTGACCTTTTTCATAAGAACCACTTGGAACAGCTGTAATGAGAGCATTGGTACACTTAACAAGTTCATCAAATTTACTTGTAATTGTATCCAAGGCCGTCATTTTTTAAATTTTATTTGTATTATCACTGTATATTTATGATAATGTAATACATTAATTAATATTTAACCGACAGTTGTTGGCTTTGTGTTTGTGTGTGCGACAGACTCGTTTGGATTGATGAGCAAAGGTGTATGTGAATTTGTCATTTGGGTGTGTGTATTTGAACAAATCAAAATTCTTCTATACAGAGTGCATTATCAGAGGGTTGCAAATATATGAGGGCCAATGGAAAAAGCTTTTGTTAAACCAAGAGGAGGGAAAAGTATACAACAAAAGAAATAAATATTCATTGTTTTCGGTGGAGATTAATTGGATCAACTACACGTGGATATTCATTATTTTGTAATTAAAAAAGTGTCTTAAAATGATGATAATAAAATTTAAAAATTACAAAATAATGTAATTAATATATTTAATTATTAATTATTAATATAGTTAATTGAATTAATTAATTAAAAAGAAAATTAAAATATATTTTTCTTAGGCTTTTTTTATCCATTGGTTTTTTTTGTCAATTTGTAAATGAATTTGTAGAAAAAATTGCTGATAATCTTATCCTTGGCTTGGCTGATAAGCAATAATGACTAATATATAATTAGTTTTATCAAAAAGTAGTTTAACAATGCAATAATTAGTCTTGAAAAACATTTAAAAAAATCGTAAAATTAAAAAATAATTTTTATAATATTTTATTTTATTTTTTTTATATAAATCTTTGTTTCAACAAAAATTATTATTTATTAATATTAAATATATCAACAATTTTGTACTCAATTATTTGTAAATTATTCAAATAAACTATTGTATAAAAAAATTAAATAATTAAACTGACTATTTTTTACACTTAAAATCTAAAAAAAAATAAAAATAAAAATAAAAATTTGTAAAAAAAAAAAAAGAAAAAAAAATTATATTTTATTTTATTATAAACATTTTCTTTTTACATATATATACCTATATAAACAATTATTATTATTTTTTTTTTTAAATATAATTTCTTTGATTTATAATTAAACTAAGTTTAAAAAAAAAAAAAAAAATTAATAATTTGTACATGTCACAACCGTAAAAAAAAAAATTCATTGGATTCATTTAGAGCTTTTTTTTTTGATAAAAATTTAAACATCAATTTCAACTTCTGATTCATAAAATTCAGTCTCATTACCAGCTGAATTATTAAGTTGATCATGTTGTGCTTTCATGTGTCGTTCTAAATCTCTTCTTCTAATTTGTCCCTTGCCACAAATATCACATTTATATGGTGCATTTGTGTCTTCAGCATGTAGCCTCATGTGCTTATTTAAATTACTTGGATCACCAAATGGACGAAGACAATATTTACATTTTAAAGGTTTAAAACCAGTATGTGTACGTAAATGAATTTTTAATCCATATTTACGTGAATATATTTTACCACAATAAACACAACGATGTCCATCACCAGATTTACCAATATTACTAAATATCGTTTCAATATGTGCTGCATGAGCATCATCAACAACTGGACCACTTGGTAATAAATTACAAATATTTTGATGCTGTTGTTGTTGCTGTTGTTGTTGCTGATAATGATAATTAATTGGTATTATTTTTTGTGATGATATGACAAGGTCATTTTGATGATAATCAGGCTGCACATGATAAACTCCAGTTGTACTGTATGGTGATAAATTTTCTCTTTTATATGGTGATGAATTATCACTCAAATAATTTGGTGATAAATTATTTCTAGATGTTAATAGATTGTCATGTTTATATGCTTTATTTTTTTTATTATATAATTTAAATGCTGATGATTGATGATTTATTTCATCATGTGATAATGGTGATAATCGATTCCATTGATTTAGAGTTGATATATCTAGTGATGAACTTGATGATGATGACAATGGGGATAATGTATATTGTCTTGTTTTATCATGGTGATTTTTTGGTGATAATGTTGGTGTTAATCTGATGGTTGATGGTTTTAATTCAAATTTAAATGTTGTTAATGTTCTTGATAAATTTAGAGTTGAGTTAAAATTATTTGACATTTTTTTCCATAAATTATTTAAAGGCAGGCTATCACAATTTAAACCAATGTGAATTTTTAATGTATTTGGATATTCCATTATTGATTTACAGGTACCACATTGATATCGATTTTTATCTAAACAAAAAATTTAAAAAAAAATCAATTAATATTTTTAGATTGAAAAGAAAAAAAATTTAAATTTTTAATTTTTTTTTATTTTAATTAATTTTTCTTTTAAATTAAAAAAAAAAATTGTTTAAAATTTAATAGAAAATTAACAATTAAAAT
>MKYW01000541.1:8730-31569 GCA_015776835.1 Aphidius ervi
AAAATTTATTTTTGAATAATTTTATTATCAATAAACCATAAAATTATTTAAAAACCATAATTTTATTATATCTGAAAAATTAAGATAACCATGGCCCTAGCCGGAGTATTGAAAATTTTTAATTTTCAACGGTTAACGCGAGCCACACGCCCCAACAAACGTTACCAGGTCTTTTTTTTTTTTTAAATCAAAATTTCAAAAATCGAAAAAAAATACTTCCTATTGAGTGCCCACTCTATTGAAGGGCTTAAATAGTATATTGTGTATCAAGGGCGCAATGTGAGTGATTGTCGCCCACACGAAGCACACACATTGCGCCCGCGTAACTCATACTATTTTTTGGCCGAGCGGGCAGGAAACACCCGTTTGTCGCCCGCAATGTGTAGGGCGACAAAGATATGCTTTGCGCCACAAATTAAGGGCAACAAACGGGCGATTCCCGCCCGCTAGGCCAAAAAAACTTGTTTTGCGTCCTCGAATCTGTGATAAAAAATTCAGCGAAAAAAAAGGAGCTTTCTGAGATATCTTGAAATTCGATGGTGGCGCCCCCAAAAATTGAAGAAAAAAAAAAATACGGGTTTTTATTGAGGTCAAAATCTACAACATATTAAAAAATGAGCGTAATCGCAGAGGGTCAAGCCACAAACCCCGTGGTTTGGCTAAGAACGCCACATACATATATGGATTGATCAATATAATCATGTTTTGAATGGATGGTAAGTAGTGTTTAGTTTTTTTTTGCCCACCAGGAAGTCAGAAGTAATTTTTTGATTATCACTATGGTTTTTTTTATGTAAATGCAATATATGCATGAATTGTTTAATGAAATCTTCATATAAATGGTTTATAAGAAGTATGTGGTTTTTTTTTGTTCACCAGGAAGTCAGAAGTAATTCTCTAGAACAGCTGTATGGTTTTTCTATGTAAATGCAATATATATTGTAACGAAATTCATTATTTCGTTGGTTCTTGAAATAAATAGGTCAATAAGCTCTGATTATTTATTTGGTGTGCCTACCAAAACGACGCGCGCATGTGACACTCGGAGAACGTCGGAAGCTCACGCACACTATTACATTCGATGTAAAAATTGATGTATTATAATAAGATATATCATAATATATTGAGATATGATAATATATTTAGATATATCATAATATATTTAGATATATCATAATATATTCAGATATATCATCACGGAAAAAATTTAATAAAAAAAAAATACTCTTTAATTGTTTAAAACAATTTATTTTTATTATNAAAAAAAAAATACTCTTTAATTGTTTAAAACAATTTATTTTTATTATTTATATATTTGTAATGATTTATTCGATTATTATTGACCGAAAAGGTACACCATAAATACTTGACGTCACCAGGGCTTGAACACGGGATCTCGATGTTGAAACTCCAGAGTCTTACTTACTTAACCATAGCAGCAACGATTAAAGATGACATAAAAATGTACTACTTAAATATACAATATAATCATGGCAATCCAAGAATTAACCGACACTTGGCCAATATATAAATTTTATTCGTTTCATATACCCCGGAATGTATTTTCATAATTTATGAAAAAAAAAATTTACGGAGGCTATANTTACATATTCTTCCTTTTTTTTGTTATTTCATAGTTTAATTTTAATTTTTCAACTTGGTACGTAACACTTTATTTGTTAATTATTAATATTTCTAATTATTTAATTTCAATACGAGTGGTATCGACAGAATCCTTATATTTTTAGGATTCTATCGATATCACTCATTATATTAATTTATTACCAGAGCCGGGAAGTTCGTCTGTTATTTCAGTTTGCCGTAAATACCATGGCAACATGGTGAAATATAGTTTAAAAAAAAGACGATCTGAACCTCGTACATGGAAAAAATGGCCTTATTTTTTTTGGCTTCTCAAAAATGGCCTTAAAAAATGGCCAAAAAAAATAAGACCATTTTTTGAGGCCATGTTTAAGAGGTCAAAAATATAAGGCCATTTTAAAGAGCCATTTTTAAGAGGCCAAAAAAAAATAGGGCCTTTTTTTGAGGCCATTTTTTCCATGTACGAGGTTCAGATCGTCTTTTTTTCTAACTATATTTCACCATGTTGCCATGGTATTTACGGCAACCTGAAATAACAGACGATCTTCCCGGCTCTGTTTATTACTAATATATATTATTAAAATTGGCAGTATTACTACCTGATTAATGTATAAACCTAAGCAGCATATTCAGGGTGTAAAGCCTCTAGCTCCCTTTACGGTATTACCTATGGGATGCGCCAGATGATGTTAGGGGTATCAAAATGCACCCTGAATGTGTAATGAATCAATTAAAATAAAAAAGTTCGGGCGTTTACCGCTGAACATTACACATTCATTTGAACATCATCCAAAACTTCCATCAAGTCTAAAATATTCTGAATATTATTATCATCAGAATCACGGTTTTGATTTGATCCAGAATTTATGAATCGTTCATTTACACGGTGTTCTTTAGCCTGAAATTAAAAAATAGGATTAGAATCATAATAATCAGATGTACGATTTGAATCTGCTTGTAAAACATTAGGATTATTGTTCTAGCTTTCTCGAGACCGGATGCAACAAATGTATAATTCAATATGATCTTGGGGCACTTTGTACGTGAGAAAATACTTTAAAGGATCTTGTACGTTAGTTGTTAAATCGATTGTTAATCTTTCAAAGCTATGAATATCAATAATAAAACCTAGTTCAAAAGTTTTATTGCGTGTATTCGTGATAAGTGTATTGTTAATTTTTAACTCACGAATATATTTTTCAGAATCTTCAAAAAAAATTTTCCAATAACTTTGATTTTTTAATGATAGTGGTAATTAAAAACCAGTACCAAAAGCACTTCTTGCATTCATTATACCAAATAATTGATCAAAAACACGTAAAAATTGAGTAGTAGAAACTCTCAAAAAATCAATTGCATTTTAAATACAAAATATCGTATCGAATAAAATGAGTCTGTTGAATCCATTTTTTTCAGCCGTTTCTTAAACATATTTTAAATAACTAGTCATTACGTCACCACAGAGTTCTTCATATGGTTGTAATGATTTTCAACAACAATTAATATTTAATTGCTCTCCATACATTTTATGATTTAAAATATTTTTTTCGTTATTTTTAATATCTCATTTAGGATAACTATTGTTGTTGTTCAGTAAATTAATTTTGGTTTCACTATTTTCATCCGAGGACGTGTTTATTTTTCTTATTAAAGTCGATGTATTCAATAGTGTTTTCACTCGATAATTTATTATTGTTATTATTATTATCAGCATTATGATTGTCATTCGTGTAATTTCTGCGAATTGTATTGAGAGAATTATTGTCATTACTGTTATCTATTGTGTTCGTGTTTTTCATTTCTACTAATTGTTCTTAATGTTGGTCTTTTCAACTGTTTATTTCTGACTTTGTTTGCAATTGCATTCCAGTTTGTGCACTTTGAGTGAAATATCTATTTTATCTATATTGTCTTATTGGTTTTTGTTTATATGTTCCTTGAATTCCATGCGTTGCTAGTTTATTTTGCTCTTTTTCTGATGGTGATCGGTTTGTTTTTGCATAAAATTTTATTTTATTAACTTTTTTGTGAACTTTTTTTTTTGCTTCAAATTTATTGTTTTTTGGCTGGTTGTTTCAATTGGTATAGGCCGTAATTCTAGAGCTATATCAATTTTTTCTTGGATAATTTTGATGAATCGTGGACAGACGATATTTTTTTTGTGATTAAAAATATCACTTTTGACTCGTACGACTCATACGGCTGACCAAAGAGAAAAATATGGGTGTAAATATTCTAACAAATATGAAATAAATGATAGTAGATAATATTTATAATCTAAGTAGATAATAGTAGATAATCATTTTTTTTCCACCAGTATTTTCAGTGATATCAACATCATCTTCATCAGTCTCATCAGTTTTCTCATCTGTTTTTTTTGTTTTCCAGAGTATCACAATTTTTTTTTTTTTTTTCTGGTCTTTGAGAGCTTCATTATAACTTGGTTCTTCTTTTATCTCTTTCATTTCTTCATCATAAATAGTCTTGAAAAATTTTCAATAAGTAGAGCCATGCCTTAACTTGGTTCCTCCGTCTTCTTGATCAAAATCGTCATTATCGTTTTCATCATATTGACTCACCTTAAAATCATCAATTGTGATGTTGGTCACTTTCGTCGTCACTTTGTCACTTTTGTCATTGACTATTTTAGCATCTTCTTGAATTTTTGATGAAAATAGAGGTCAACAAAACATGATAATAGCTACTCGAAACCAGTCACCACCATCTTCAGCTGTTCTTGAATGAATTAAAGCTGAAATTTTTTTTTTAGCTATATGATTTGCTGGAGAATCTTATAATGAGAAGAGCACATGTGAACTACAGTTTGTTCTTTACGTATATTTTTACCATTTTCTTTGCGCCCATATTCCCATGCCCATTTTAAATATGTTGATAAATGATATTTTTGTGTCATACTAACGACACTTTCAATTACTGCAATACTAAAATCTACTTCAATTATTTGTATAATTTTTTGTTTATATTTGTTTTTCAATGCGTCTAAAAAATATGCTGAAAATATACTTATATTCAAAACGCTGTGCCGGTTAGAAAAAAATTCTCCAACAAGAAAGCCACCTTTGTCAGTTTCACCAGTTCCTCGCACGACGAGTACGTAGTAAATCATCTGAGCGTCTGGCTGATCTTCTGGTTTAGTGAAAGAAGCTCCAGTAGAATCCAAATAGAGAACAACGTTTTCTCCTGACAAATGCATTTCATTTAATAATTGTAATTGTCTAGCTGTGAAGCATACAACTTCAAATGGAAAAATATCGAGCTTTTGATACCCTGGATATTAATCATAACTCCATTTTGGATCTCTTCTCAATTCATCAAGTTATTTATAGAGGTGCATGTCAAGGTCTTTGTCTAGATCAAATCGCGTATTATTTTTGCTTGAAATTTTGGTGTGTTGAACAAACGTTAATTTTATCCACAAATGTGGCAAAGTTGATTAAGTCGCTAGAATTGATTTTTGATTTATTATTGTGGTTTGAATTTTGTTGTTTGTTTAGATGAATAGAACTATTTTCAATTACTTCACTTTTATTCAAATTCAAATCCCTGGTATTTAATTCAAATATTCATCTTGTATTAATGTGTCTAAGCTGTTTTCAGTGTGTTCATTGTTTAAGCCAATAATTTCAACTATGTTGTTTGAAATGTGTTGTTGCATTGATGAATTTTTTGATGTTGATGCTTGATCTTGTATCAATATGTCTGGGCTTAATTAATGATGAAAAATTTTAATTTAATTATTATTTGAATATTTGTTCGAATAATATACTTTGAAATGAAACGTTCGATTTGTAAGATTTGAAGAATCAATCATTACCTATTTTAGGTTTATTTTTTTTTTATATGAATGTGATTTTGTTTTCTATAAATATAAGACTATTTTAAAACAATTTATAAATTCCACGATAGTTTAGACGAATAATTTTGTGATAAAGAGAACGACTTTTTATTGATAAAAAAATTCTAAATAAGCTTACTCCATAATTCCAAGTTATTTTAAAAAAAGTAAGAATTTTATTAGAGCTATATTGATCAGTTTTGAATAAACTTGAATTAAAGTATCATAAAAATGTAATAACAGTTTAAGCAAGCGTTGGCCAGCAAAAAAAAAGGTCTCATTTTAAAACAGTCTCATCAAAATATCTTTTGAACTTATAAATACCTTTTAACAAATCTTGCTTCTAAATATTATAAACAATAGTAAAAATGGTTTATTTTTTTTGTTATTTATATCAAATTAAAATTTGAAAAACAAAGAACAAATGAGCAATCATTAAATTTGTAGTCCGCATTTATAAATAATCTATTATTATTAAGGAGACACGATATGTATTTCTGTTCTACCATCGAAGATAAAAATGATAATATTTCCAATACTCTTTTAATGAAGAATTCCAAAAATATAGCAATAAGTGCGAAGTGATGCCCTCGAAGGCACCCGAGTCAAACTTTTTCCATATTTGAAAATTTTTTGATATGTCAATATCAAAAGAAGATTTTCAAAACCAGTTTTTTTTCAATTGACTTGGTCGAAAATTCTAAAAATTCAAGAAAAAGTAGGGAATGATGTCTCTGAGGGCATCAAAGTCCAACTTTTTCAAAATTCCAAAAATTTTTTTTTTATATGGAGTAAAAAAAATTTTTCAAAACCAGTTTTTTTTTTAATGATTCTGTAGAAAATTCTAAAAATTGAACTGAAAAATGCCATCACGGTTGATATATTTCAGTAAAGTATTTAGGCTCCTGCATTTGTAAATTTCAAAACCAGTTTTTTTTAATTGACTTGATTAGAACTAGCTAGTTTTCAGCTAGCTGAAGGTATTGAACCAATTACTGAAGAAAAACAGCATTAATTTTTCCAGTAGAAAATTTTTTTAAATCAAGTTTTTAGAGCAATCATCAGAATTACTATATTTGTTATTTTGAAACTTGTAATCATAGGTTTATTGGTGGATTTAAAAATAGTCTGAGCTAGTTTTCAGCTAGCTGAGTGTATTGAAACTATTCTTATGAAAAAAAAGTGTCAATTTTTCTAGTGGATTGTTTCTATAATTGTTTACAAGATAATTCTCAAACGAAAAATAATAGAGTCTTTTCGCCTAAGAATGCCTTTTCCCCCTAAAGAACTACTCCGTAGGGACTTTTGGTTGAAAATAATCTCTCTCTATTTACTATCATTTGATTTAGTCGCGCGTGCATTAGTTGCCATTATGAGAAAAAAAAACTGTCAGAATCAGCTAAATCTTCAAACAACCTTACCATGTATATAATTATCCTCTAAATTATTCATTAGATACAATAAAACATCCACAAAAAGTAGCCAGCATAATGAAACAACAACCACAACAACAAAAACAACAGCAAATCAATAATTATATTATAACAAGTTCAGGATTTAGTGTTTTGGCTGACAATTTGATCAAAAAAAAAGTATTTTTTTATGAGTTATCCTAATGACACAAATCAATTTAAGTGAAAAATGAAAGGTAATTACATATAATTATTTGACATTTTCATAAGTCCAATTTAGATTCCTGTTGAAAAGCTATTAATTAGCTGGTATTTTTTAGCAACATTCAGATTTTTATTTTGATCATGACATTTTTCGTTAAAAAGAAAATATAAACAATGAGTAATAAGCATGAGTTAACATTATTTTGAAGTAATGAGTTTGTAATAGATACACAATATAAAAAATTAATATTTAATCAATAAAAAAAACTCGAGTGAGTACATCAGAAATGGTCAGTATAAAATTTTAAAATATTAAATATTGTATAAGCAATATTTAGATTTTTAAATTGATAATGATATTTTTTGTTGCCAAAAAATATAAACAATGAATAATAAACGTGAGTCAACATTATTTTAAAATAATAAGTGTGTGATAAATACACAAAATAAAGAATTAATATTTAATTGCTAGAAAAAACTCGAGAAAGTACATCAGAAATGGTTAATATAATATTTTGAAATTTTGAATATTGTCTAAGCAACATTTAGATTTTTAATTTAATCATGATATTTTTTGTTGCCAAAAAATCTGAACAATAAATAATAAACGTGAGTCAACATTATTTTGACATAATAAGTGTGTGATAAATACACACAACTAACAATTATGATTTAATTGAAAAAAAGTCGAGTATTTTCTTTTCAAAGAAAAAAAAAACGCATAAAGTGTTGGAATTTCAGAATTCTATTAAATTTTGAAATTTTTCTTACAGAAAAAATATAGATGAATAGTCTATCACCTTTATTCTAAGTTCTTTTTTGCCGATCAGTCTTGCCGATCGAAGTATAGGTTTTCAGTGCTACTGAAGACCTATAGATGGAGCGTGCAGCGACCCAACATATAGCGAAATTAAGTATCATGTCTCATTCATTAAAGAAAAAAAAACCGGGTTATCTCAAATTGATGAAAATAAAAAAAAAATCTTGCTTCTAAATATTACAAACAATCGTAAAAATGTTTTTTTTTTATTGTTATTCATATTAAATGAAAATTCCGAAAACAAAGAATAACTGAGCAATAATTAAATTCGTGGTCCGCATTTATAAACAATTTATTATTATTAATAATTAATTGAAAAAAAAAAAAAAAAAAAACCGGGTTATCTCAATTTAATCGAATACTTGTTCCGGCGGCAGGTTGTTTTCGTGCGCTGTCTATTCCGGTGTATAATCACCGGCAAGGATCACGATAGTATAAAAATAGGATCTCGAGATTGGCTTGAATCTATGAAACGCTATGACGCTTTAAGACTATCCTTGAATTTGATTTGAATGAAGACAGTCAACGTCAAGCTGACCAACATAATAAGCATTGTAGGGATCGTAGCTTAGCATTTTCCCATGTCGTGAGACGATACAACTTGTCTGGCTCTCGGACGATCACTACTACTTTTTCTTGACTAGCTCTCTATGGTTTACTACTGGTTCTCTCTATAACTAAAAATATTCACATCAAGTATTAAAAAAAACAACAAATAAATAAATGCTTGACATTAAAATATTATCATTTTTTTTTCTAAATTGTTATATGTATAAGGCCCTGAAGGGATAATGAAGATGTATACCCAGAAGAAAAGTTGACCAATATCACGAGTGAAAATTCACAAGAAATTTTTAATAAGTTCACTGGTTCAAATGATGATGATATATCGGATTTTGGTACAAAAAATTCTACTGCAAACATCATAGCATCGTACGATATGGGCTGGAGCAAACGAGATCTGGACATTCGTATAGTAGTTTGAATAGGAATGGAGCCTTGATTGGTTATTTAACAGGAAAAGTTCTTGATTTTGCAACTCGTAATCGAAGGTGTATTTTCTGCGAGAAGGGTCATCCTGTCCTCGATCGTGACTGTCGTAAGAACCGTGATGGCAGTCCCAAGGCAATGGAACCAAGTGTTGGCAATAGGTTGGTAAATAGAAGTTCAATGTTGGAAAAACAAGTTTACATGTTGCTATTATATAATTGAAAAAGATAATAGTACAGCTATTTATGCTATTCGTCAAGGAAATTTGAATATGATAAAACTATCAGACACTTACGTAAAAAGTTTAATGTGAAATAAGTTTAGGTCGAAAAGAATTACAAAATTCGTCAATTGATAATGGAGATGTGAATGATCATCAACATTCAACGGTCGAAGATTGTGAGTACTATTTTTTACCTTGTATTGAATTTATTTTCCCTTAGTTATCTCATCGGTTTACATACAAATCGATTAATATTTTATTAACGATTTAATTTTTAAACTGTATATCAGGATGGTCCGAAAAAACTATATTTTTTTTTTCGCGTTCTTCCACTGAAATTCATGTTTCCTATGAAAAGATGTAATTCTGTAAATTTTTTCGAAATTTTAAAATGATTTCTAGAGGTTGCGGTTATCGTTTTTCGAAAAAAAAAAATTCAAGAATAAATTTTTTTTTTTCCACTCCATTAAATTCACAAAAAAAAAAAAAATATTTATGTACGAATGTTGTAGATCATGTATTGGAGTAAAATCAATTTCTAGCTTTTTTTCAATAAAACATTTAAACGTAAAAAAGTTGAATATTCTTATACAGACTGTCCTGTTTCAATCTGATAATAGATTTTTCGGGAAATATATGGCTTGACATGAAAAATTATTCAAGTAAAAGTTGTAGGATTTAGAGGAGAATATTTTATTTATTTTATTTTATTTTTATTTCAAACAGACCAGGCAGCTCAGTTAGAGCTGACGTTAGTGGTCGATATAAATTGGATAACATTTATTACAGTAGTATATTAAATTAGTAATTAGAAATATACAAAAATAAACAAGAACCTTATATTAAAGATATATATAAACAATATTATTAAATTGAGTTGTATGAACAAGAGAGTATAAGCTAAGTTCAGTTGCATTAAATATTGATTAAAAATTTATATGTATACAAATTATTATTATTATTATGATTAATCAGTCAATCAATTAATTAAATTAATTGGTTCAGTAGTCTGTTCGTGTAAATAGGCAAATTAAATTTTAGTAATATGAAACAAAATACAACAAGATAAATAATCTGATAATAAATTATTTGCCGTATCGTTTTGATTATTGAAAAGATCAAGTTTATACTACACTAACCAATACGTCCCAATCGAAGAATAAAATTGAAAAACAGCAAGATAAACGTCATAATCAGTGAGCAAATCAACCCAAGTTATAGACACCAAACCATCCAGCAAGAGAACAAAATAATTTGTAGTTAAGTATTAAATAAAATAAAATGTAGGTGGTTTTGATTTATAATGGGTAGTGAATGAGTAGCAATTATATATAGAATAGGTATTAATGTCAAATAAAGAGCGATATTGCACACTGACTACAACTCCTAATTCAGATCTGAAGATTATATGACGGTACATGGTAGCGTGGCAAGCTCAGGATCAAGAGTATACCTATACAAGACAAAATACTCGCCAGGCAAATAATTCTGATAACAAATAATGAGCAAGTTAGTAGCTAGATATAATTAATATTTACTGAAGAATCAATAATTCAGGTTAATAAATAAATAATGTAAATATGTGTATATATATATATATGAGTAAAATAACAGGTAATTAAATATATATCAGCTGTAAAACATTGTAAATAACCCTATGAATTTAGATATTCATAGGGATATTTTGAGCTTGTTGTAGTTGGTGTAGTTGTTGTTGTTGAGTCAGCACTTGTTGATTTGGTTGATGTAGACGAGGTAAAGAATTGGATCTTTTATGTCTGGACTTAATAACATAATATCCATTAAACTCTCTTATGCATAGGTCTGATTCCCCAGCAGCCAGACGTTGAATCATCAACACTTTCAATTGTTGGTAGTTTTTTTGTTGCATCACAGTTTTGTCTTTAGTGAAGACGACATTAGCCAGTTGGTTCAGCATGTGGGGTTTTGTTTTCAGCTTCATAAGCTCCTGTAGCAACATATTGCTGTCAGCTGGACTGTTACAGATTAGTTCAAGAGGTCTAGGATTAGGAGGACTACTTATTTTACCAATTCTCAATACTCTAATATTGTCAGTGGCATTGATAATAGGTGCAGAGCCAGTAGAGTGGATAAGTTGATGAATATTATGATAGTCGTCAGCTTGACGTTCAGCAGCTGTTGATGATTGGGACTTAGTAAGATTAAAAATAAGCAAGTTATTTTTGCGTTGTATTCTGTCTTCAACTTCAGAGATAATAAGTCTCATATTATTTTGTAGGTCATGAGTAATGTTAGCGATGTTAGTACTATTCGAAGAGACTGTTTGCTGTACAACCCTAATTGCATCACGATTAGAGGAAACAGAATGTTGAAGTTCACCAATATCTTCTGTATGAGCATTGACAGCAATAGAAAGAGTTTTAGAAAAATTCTCACACATTTTCTTCAACTCATTACTAATTTTAATATTTTCATCTCTCATAACTGAAATTTTTGAATCAAGGACTCTAGTGAGTTCATTTATCTTCGTGTCAAAGTCAATTTGATATTTAGTAGCATCAAAATGAAGTTGTTCAGATTTTTGTCAGTGAGTGTTGGTGTAGAGGTAGCACTGGTGGACTTGCAGATATTGCATAAAGTGTAATCTGAGTTCATAACACGTGATGCACATCCAGGATGGAAGGGTGTGTTGCAGGCAGCATTTCCACATCTAATGTAGTCACCAGAAATTTTCGATTTACATCGGCCACAAGTAATGCAAGCGTTGCTAGTGCTTGGATCCATTGTAACTTATAATGCAAGTGTAAAATAAGTCACTATATTATCGGCCAAGTCTAAAATTAGTGTCAATGATAGCTATCAATGATTTACAGAAAATAGCGCCACTGACAATTAGGTTAGAAGATAGAGCAGAGTGGCAAGATGATGTATAACATATAAGACTATTGCGTTACACACGCAGTAATTATTCTGTATATTAATGATGTTGGTAAATTAGTAGAGCACATATGCTGCTTTATCTCAACTGATACAGATGATGCAACACTGTTTTATCACTTGACACATTTATTTGGACATCACACTTTAGAGTAGCAAAAAGCACTTGTTATTTTGAAACACTTGTTAGAAAAAATTCACTATTTCGGACTCAATATTTATATAATATTTCTATGAATAATTTAAATAATTATATGAATGTGCGATTATAAGTAAGCTCACTTATTATTAAATTAGTTTAATTATCGAGTCAATACAATAGACACGTGTTGCTGGAATTTGATTTGGAGGCTAGTTTGCCAAGTAAAAAATGAAACACTTATTTCAACTGAAGAACAGTGATATAAGCACCAAAAATTTAATTAACTAATTATTATGTTTAATAAATAATTCGATTGAAACTATTAAATACAATTTAACAAATAATATTTAGTTAATAAAATGATTTTATAATATACTGAAGTCTAGTAAATAGCTTGAGGCGTTATACCAGCACGAGTGCCACACAGCGAAAAAAATAAGAAATAAAGAATATAGAGCAAAAAAAAAAAAAAATTCAAAAAATTCAAAATGTCGGAGTTTCAGGTATGAACATAGTTTTTTAAATGGAAACTTTATTTCCTTTTTGTACCGAAAAGTTCTTTTCGTTAAAACTAACACTTTTTATTTGAAAAATTTTTCGGTAAATTTATTTTTTTTTTTGGCCCAATTTTATCTGTTGATGGATTATTCTTGAAAAATATAACTCCAATCGAAAAATAACTGTAAGAAAAAAGTGGGGGTTTAGAAAGAATCATACGGAAAAAAAAAATCAAAAAATTCAAAAATGGTGGAGTTGAAAGTATAAACAAAGTTTCGAAAAAAAAAATAATTTTTCTGATAAATTTTATTTAGAAAAAGTGTTAGTCCTGATGTGAACAATTTTTAAGTACAAAAAAAACAACACCTAACCTAAAAAATGATGAAACAGTTGCTGAAGCAACTGTGCCTGCCCTGCGGGGGGAATTTTAATTTCTTTATTGAAATTCGTGATTACAAATTCATTTTATTCTTTATTGTAACAATGATTACTGTTACAACTAAAAATTATTCATCATTTTGTTTGTTCCTTCCAAATTTAGTATCTTTACTTGGTTCATTAAATTGTTTTTATTCAAATTTTATTTTACTTCGTAATCACTGTCGTCTGCGAATGTTATTGTTTTTTTTTTCAATAATCGTCCTGTCATTGCATATATAAATTCTACTTCATTTATTGCTATTATGACTGCGGTGAACGGTGATATCTATATAATAACATTATCAGCATTGAAAAATTTTCTTTTTTTTTTTTTTTTTGCTAATATAATTTTACCTGCAGATGAATTATTTGGTAGATGATTTCTTGTATTTTTTTAATTCGAAATTAATCTTTATTATATTTTCATTTTCCTCATCGTCTTCGAATTTTATATTAGCCTCTACTGGTATCATTATTTCTTTATGAATTTGGGTTATTTATTGACGGGTATTGTTTGATAACTTTTCTCACTAATCCTTCAGTGATCATATATATTTTGTTCAACTTGAATGTTTAATAATTTATCATATGTTAATAATTTTCCTTTTTGTTTTATACATTTTATTGATAACGGTACCTCAATCAATCCATGATATTTATTTGCAGCTTCTCCGAAAAAAAATACATCTTATTTTGTCACTTTCATCACATATATCCATCGTAAATTTTTTACCAGTTCCTCGTTCGTTTTTCCATTCCTTTATTTCACTTTTATTTATAATTCGTGCCCGAATTGTATCACTGTATTGAATTCTTTAATTTAATTTTTTATGTAAATTATATTCATTTCTAATTTTTGACTCACCATATTGTGTTTAATTTCAAATTTGTTATTTTTGTAATTTTTTTTTATCAATGTATTTTTTGTTGTGTTTTTATCACTCAGTTTTATTTTTTTTTCTTCGATTTTGGATTGTTCCCTTCTTGTTTTCTTTTACCCATTTCGATTTTATTGGCTTATGATTCTAAAAATTTCGTTGTATCTGTTTTCAAATTGGTTCAAAATGATAAATGTTTTTTTTTGCTTCTATTGATGATGTAATGTTGTTGCATTCATTTTGTTTTTATTTTTATATCATTAATTTTTGGTTATTATATGTTGTTTTTAATTTGACTGAAATGAATTCTGATTATTCTCTGCATTATTATATCTTAGGTCACATATATTGTATTATTTTGTTCTGTTTTTTTTCAAACTTGTCATTCCATTTTTATTTTTTTTTTGTGATTTATTTGATAATTTTTCTTAGATTTCCATTCGCATATCAGGAGGGGGTAACATAATGTAAATCATATTTTTTTTTATATATTCAGTGGTTTTTCTTTCATATTTTACCATATTTTCTTTATCTTTACTGATGTTTCTCCGATATTTTCCCATTTCATCGTGTTTAGATTAATTAAGGCTTAGAAAATTTTCGAGGGATCTACTATGGTTGGGGGGAGGGGGAGAACTTAATTGTATGTTCCTATAATTATCGTAATTTTTCTTATATTTACTGATTTTTCTTTGATATTTTCCTATTTTTTTCTACATTTTCCTTTATATTTACTGATATTTCCCCATATATATTGTATTTTTCTTTATATTCAGTGATTTTTCTTTTATATTTACTGATATTTTCCATATTTATCGTATTTTTCTTTATATTCAGTAAGTTTTCCTTGATATTTACTGATATTTTTCTGATATTTTCCTATAATTATCAGATTTTTCTTTATATTCAGTGATTTTTTCTTTATATTCAGTAATTTTTCCTTTATATTTACTGATATTTTTCCATATTTATCGTTTTTTTTTTTATATTCACTGATTTTTCTTTGATATTTTCCTATTTTTTTCTACATTTTCTTTTATACTTACTGATATTTTCCCATATGTATCTTATTTTTCTTCATATTCAGTGATTTTTCCTTCATATTGAATGATATTTTTCATATTTATCGTATTTTTCTTTATATTCAGTAAGTTTTCCTTGATATTTACTGATATTTCCCTGATATTTTCCCATTAAAATATCGTAGCCGGATTATTTATTAGACAACCAATATTGCCCTCTAAAATAATCCTGCCTGATATGTGATTAAAGTTAACGCTGCTTATCCTTTTCAGCAAAGACACATTAGAAAGGTAGGGAGATAAATGCGTAGTGTAGGGAGGTGTAAAAAGGAACTTGAAAAATACGTGAAAATAGTACACAAATTAAATGCCGATAATTTATAAAAACTGGAGTCAGACACAAATAATATAATGTTGAACAAAATAGTAAATTTATTTATTAAAATGCTACAAATTTCACCAATAATATTGATGTTGAGTAAAGATAGTTGATATTGGGACCGACAACCTTGACCGTACACGTGACCTTGATTGACTTCTCAATGACAAATAGCAATAATTAATTCATTTCCAATAACATAATTATCCTGATATATATAAATATTTTAGAATAATATGGTATAGCTTTATGTGTACCATGTTGTTGGTTTATACATACGATAATTGACGCACTTGTGTAACACTGAATTTACAATAAAAATTATAACGAAGATCACTTTAACTTGTTTTTGATTTAATAATTACATAAACGCTTTACTATACTTTACAGGTCGTAGTTAAAACCAAATTTATGACCACGAGGGCGTTCATTTTTATATTCAAATAATTAAATAATTTTAGCAAATAAATTAATGTTTAAATTAGCCAACTATAATTTACTTTATTCAATATTTATTTGATTAAATAATTCAACACAAAGTATGCATTTGAATTTAAATTAAAAGAACAAGAAAACTCAGACCATGCGGTCAGAATTTATTACAAGTTAAATCCAAGATGATTTTAATAAGTTTAAATTCATAATTTACGTAACCAAATGATACGTAAATATAATTAAAAATATTTAGGTGAAATGAATCATTAAAATATTGAATGAGTATAACTTACAGTTTTTCGGCTGGTGGTTCTTGAAATTATTCTAAGTCCTTTTAGAAACAAATATTAAAAGCGGTTAGAGCTGGAAGAGCTAGTAGTCACTGGATCAGAGATCTAGGGGGGGGGGGGTCCAGATGAAAAGCGAAAACAATAGGAAATTAAAATTCCTTAAAAATAAATTAAAAATTAAAGTAAAATTTAGTCAAAAGAGTAATTCCAAATAAAGAAAAATAAATATTAAAATTATGTTTTTCTCAAACAAAGAAAGAAAAATAAAATGTAAAATAAAGTTTGATTTTTCTTGAAAAAAAGAAATATTAAAAATTTTATTTTTTTCTCTAACAAAGAAAGAAAAATAAAATGTAAAATAAAACTTTTTTTTTTCCAAAAAAGAAAAAGAAGAACCAGTTGGCAACAGACCCTCAAACTGTTAACTTACAAATAATATTCATTCAATAAATTTAGTTATTTTGGTTATTTGATATTTCTGGTGTTTTTATTTGTAATAAACCCCACAAATTGGCGACCCCGACGTGATATTACGTGGTATTACGTGATTCCATGATCCAGAATTAAAATACACGAATAACTTAACTAAAAATGTACATATAAAAAGAGGTGATAATGATGGAAGACGACCTGCTATGTGGTTTCAATACCATGTCAACACACGATGGTCCCAGGCCAGCAGCAAATAATGCATTTCATCTTGACCAAACAGAACAGTATCAGCAATGCAATGGCTTCAATGAGATACAAAAAGCAATGATCACAAAAATGCTAAATGATAGCATGGTGAATTCAATCAGCAAAACACAACTGCCTAATTTTTTCAAGGACAAACCGGAACTCTCGTTCATACTTATTGAAGCTGAATTTCATGCAACAAAAATTACCAATGATGACATGAAATATTATTCAGTCATCAGAGCACTTGATGCTGAAACACTTCAGCAAATAACAGACATTTTACATGAGCTACCTGTTATTGACAAATAGAGAAAAATTAAAGAAGCATTAATCAAGAGAACAGCAGATTCACGTGGTAAACAAATACATAAACTACTAACACAAATGGATCTGGGTGAAAAGAAGCCGACTCAACTTCTTCGCGAAATGAGAGAACTGGCCGGAGATTCTATGACTGACGATATGCTCCATCAATTGTGGCTTGATAGAATGCACAATCAGATCAAACCCCTGTTGGCTGTATCAAGCACACTGAATTTAAATGCACGGGCCGAAGTGGCTGACAGAGTAATTGAAACAACGAGATGTTCGTACGTCATGGCAACATCAACACATGGCCAAAGAACAACATCTTCATCAATGTTCACTCAACTTGAACAAAGACTCGATAACCTGCAACAAATGATGTTGGAATGTATGAAAGAGATAAAAGAAATAAAAAGCAAACAAAACAACAGACCTTCAAGAGAGAGATCACGATCAAGGTCAAGATTATATCACCAATCAGACAAGTCCATGTGTTTTTACCATCACCAGTTTGGTGATAAAGCCAACAAATGTACACCACCCTGTTCATTCACGTCACGAAAACAGGGAAACTAAATGGACTGACACCAATTGGAGCAGTTGGTGACAGTGATGTCTCTCCATATAAAACACCTGAGTACCAAGAATATCGTTTACACGTACACGACAAAACAAATCATCAAAAATTCTTGATAGGCTCAGGATCCATCGTATCAATCATTCCAGCAGGTAACATAAAAAATAATAAAGCATCAGACATAATTTCATACGCAGCAAATTGCTCCACAATAAATACAAACGGATCCGAAACCATCAAGGTCAATCTAAATTTAAGACGTGAGTTCAACTGGTCATTCATCATAGCTGACGTTCAAGCAGCATTAATTGGGGCTGATTTCCTCACACACTTTGGCTTACTAATTGATCTAAAAAACAAGCAATTAATAGACACAAACACAAATTTATCAACCAAAGGAAAAATACTCACAGCCAACAACTTCAACATTTCAACAATCAATCCATCAACACCTTACTCCAACATATTGCAAGAATATACCGAAATAACAAAGCCATCAATTAAACCAAATGCAACAAAATCTGCTTATGCTCATAGAATCATAACAGTTGGTCAACCAGTCAACGAGAGGTGCAGGAAGCTGGCAGGCGAAAAAGCCATTGCAGCAAAGACCCAGATAAACGAACTACTTGAGTGCGGTATACTAACACCATCATCAAGTCCGTATTCTAGTCCAATACATCTCACACAAAAGAAAACAGGGGAATGGAGACTCTGTGGGGATTATCCTAGGTTGAACGCTATCACACAACCAGACAGATATTCACCACCGATGATCCAGGACCTGTTCACTCACCTACACAAGAAAACAATATTTAGCTCACTTGATCTTGCAAAAGCGTATCATCAAATACCAATGCAAGAAGAAGACAAAAAGAAGACAGCCATTATCACACCTTAGGGACTGTTTGAGTACAACGTGATGCCATTTGGACTTCGCAATGCCAGCCAAACGTTCCAACGATATATTGACTCAGTATTCAGAGATCTTGCATATGTATTTGTCTACATCGACGACATCGTAGTGGCATCATCAACACTAGAAGAACATAAACAGCATCTGGAAGAAGTGTTCAAGAGGTTGAAACAACATTCACTCACCATTAACGTCAACAAATGCCAACTGGGCAAGCAAGAGGTAAATTTCTTAGGATACACTATCAATCAACATGGCTTTACACCAGTTGCTGACAATGTAAAAAAAATAATTAACTATAACAAACCAGATAATATCATGGAATTGAGACGATTCCTTGGTATGCTGAATAATTACAGGAGATGTCTACCACAAGCAGCACACATGCTGGTACCACTAAACAGCTACCTGAAAGATGCAAAAAAAAATGATAAAAGAAAGGTGGAGTGGAATGATACAACAAACAAAGCTTTTGATGAATGTAAAAAATGCTTAGCCTCGATCACTCGATTATCGTTTCCATCAGCCAATAGTCCAGTCACTCTTAATACTGATGCATCCACCATTGCAATTGGTGCATCATTAGAACAGCTGGATAATGACAGCTGGGTACCAATTGAATTTTTCTCAAGGAAGCTGAGTGAAGCTGAAAAAAAAATACAGTACGTATGATAGAGAGTTGTTGGCAATATTTGCTGCCATCAAGCATTTTGAACGTTTGTTAGAATGTAGACAATTCACCATCAAGACTGACCACAAGCCATTGGTACATATGTTTGACAAGAAACTAGATAAAGCATCAGAACGACAGATCAGACAACTGGATTACATATCCCAATTTACGACAGACATAGTCCACGTAAAAGGGGAACATAATGTGGTAGCTGATGCATTATCTCGTATAAATGTGATAACAATGCCAACAAAACTGGACACACAAACAATTTACGAAGCACAAATGAATGACAATGAACTACAGAACATAATCCAAGGTTCAACATCATTAAAACTGCATCAACTGCCAATTGAAGACTTCCGGGTGTATTGTGACATTTCAAACAATGTTGTAAGGCCATACTTACCGACAACATTACGTACTACAGCCTTCCAAGTGATACATAATCAGTCATCATAATTTCTTTGTTTAACAAATTCATATCTATTCTTCATCCACTTTTTTATTTGACGCGCAACTTGGAGGGCGCATCCTGTTTCTTTCTGTAGCCCATGGTGAATACAGGTTGTCGACGGTGGTAATCGTTTGATAAATTCCGGCCAAAATTTCTCTTTATCAACATCTCTGATTGCCGTGCATAGTACTTTCTCGAGATATTCACAGGATTCATTGCCAGAACTCAAAATAAGTCTGCTTTTTGATGCGAGGGTCCTTAAAACTTTGATGACTTGTGCTTCCTCAGACTCACCATCGAACCAATTTATTTTCAGTCTACAGGTACGCTTCAGGTTTTCATAACGGCCATACGCTGAGAGTGTTGTAAAGTCATAAGGTGGCGTTAATAGCCAATGACCAGCTATTTTTTCATTTATACCAAACACAGCAATTTCTTTTGGTGAAAAAGTAAAATCTTTTTCTACAAAACCAAGAACAACAATAGCGATATCCATGACGGTCAAATAAAGACTGAAATAGTTTTTCGAAAACACAGACAAATCCAAAACCCCTATTATGATTATTATTATAGAGGTGGGGAAAAAAATATACAAGTCAAATCATTTTTAAATACAAGAAATTTATTATTATTATTTTTTATTTTTTATTTATTTATTTATTTATTTATATTTCAAATACAATCATTCATTATTATTATTTTTTATTTATTTATTATTTTTTTTTTTTATTTATTTTTAAAATACATGTTATTATTTATTTATTTATTTTTAAAATACAAGTTATTATTTATTTCTTTATTGTTAAAATACAAGTCATTCATACATTATTTAAAATTATTTTTTATTCGTCGTCTTTTTCCATATGGTCTACATAATGAGAAGGTGTTGGTCCACGATATTCCACAGGATTCAAGCTGTTTGGTGCAGTGGCAGGATAAATAAAGTCGTATAATTGATCAAAATTCTTGACTAAAATATCATTATACAATAAAGGCAAACATGGGTCCATAAAACCTGGTTCAAGTTTTGTTTCGTTTTCAGTGGATTTCTGTATTTCCACAAATAAATAGTTCCCAACAGTCATCTGTAAATAATGCTGAAGAGTTTCTTTATGAATACGTACACCTCCAAAGTTTTTTCGTAGATATTTTATAATGCCATCTGAGTAAATATCTGCAGGATAATGAGTCAATATTTTTTGACAAGCTGCTACCCATGTCCCAAGAGAGGATAATGTCCTCAAAGTTTTTTTCATAAATAATAAACGGATATTCCCTTGTTCAAAAAGAATACCTCGTTCACGTTTATGGTCAGTGGCTGGAAAACTTATAGTTAAATCTCCAAGATGTACTGGTTGAGTGTAATTGAGTTTGAAGTCCGGTCTCGAATCGTCACCATCATAATAATATGAAAATGATCTACACATTTTCGTCAACGGTATCCATTGCGTTTCGTTATCCAAAAAAATACTTCTTTTAGTATCACTGGCTATAATTTGTATTGTAGATTTGAAATACTCTCCACTTGTCCACTCAAGACCAACACACAATGATTTTGTATTAGATTTATTAAGAGCAGTTGTATATGGTAAAACGAGAACCCTGTCGTACTGAGCCATGTTGAATAACTGATGGGATAAACTGTTTTTCAAATGCTTTTATACTTTTCTTAAAATAAGAGTGGGAGAGCTTACAGATTTTAGTAGATATCTGTGTTGCTCGGTCTATCTAGGGATCCAGGATCATTTTCAACCTTTATGTCGTTGAATTTTTTAATTTTTTTCCTTATTGTGTAAAAACAATTTAGTGTTGGTTTTTTTAAAATATGGTACAAAAGAACGAGGCCTAATAGTATTTGACCTAGTAAAATTTTTAGGTGTGTATCGTGAATTTTTTCTTTTTCGCTCACAGTAAATTTCACCGCATTTAATGTCTTTACAATTTCTTTAAGACTTAGAGGACTTGAGTTGACAATCATTTTTTCAATCGCTGTTTTATTAGTTTCATTTATACCTTCAACTAAATTTAAAAATTCATATCCGCCAATATAGAGATGGAGGACTTTATCATTATCTTGGGATATGCCAGGAACCCCGACTAATGTCACAGAGTCGATACGAGCTCTACAGCCGCTATTGACAGTTATTATGCCTGTATGTTTGCGGGTTTTCACTTCATCTATATAACCATTTTTTATTGTATAATTGTCTGAAATGTGGTTGAGGATTTTCATAAAATTGAATGTCACAATCTAGCATATTATCTTGTTTGTTTGTCATCAATAAATTAATTTCACATGAATTTATATTTCTTGTATCTTGTAAAGAAAAAGAGTGAGTACAAAAAGATGTTGGTACGACTGGGGAAAATTGACATGCCTGGATATTAACGTCGGTACTATATTCACTTTTATCTTGGGCTATAAGAATCAAAGAACTTTTAGGTTTAATGTAAGCCGCAATATGTGATTGGAAAGTATGTTGTTTTATCGGTGCTGGATGGATTTCATATATTGAATAAATTTTTGGTGATAGTAGAGGTATCATAATACTGTGTAAAATTCGTCTCTTATGGTAGGCAAGAGATATTTTTGCAATTTTCCGCAGGCCATCGATACCCGCTTCGTTTATTGATAATGGTAGTACATACTGATTATTATTATTTTGAAAAAAAAGACGTAAAGAATCTTCAATTTTCTTACTAGACATTATTCGAGGGTGGATTAATCCGAGTCTAGCAAAATAGTCGATTTGAATTACGAGTTCTAAATGTCTACATGGTAAAAATAATATACCTAAATTTTTTTCAAAACAAATTTTACATTTGAATTCAATATCTTCATCTATACTGTAGTAATCCGTAGGTATATTTTTCATAATTACTATTGAGTTCGACTCGATTGTTAAACTTTCTGCTTCTTCCTCATCGTCTAATAGTTGATCATCGGTTTGAGGTATTTTAAAATGATCAATAAATTGTTGGCCTTTGATAACACGTACAAAATAACATGCTTTAAAATAACGTGCATGTTCTTCCCATGGATCTTCATTCGGGAGACAATCTTTTATACCATTACCACAGTGATAACACTGGACATAGTCACCAGTACCAGTGTAGAAAAACCCTGCCTCAGCTAGCT
>MKYW01000542.1:18783-30534 GCA_015776835.1 Aphidius ervi
TCAATGAAAAAATTTGATAAATTCACGTGGTACCCAGCAGAATTAAACTGGTTTCATCTTCTATATGTCAACATAGTGAATATCAATGACTCAAACGTGAATAATTCGGAATACAACGTGAAAAAAGCAGGGTTTCACGTACAAATTTCTACAAAACCAAATAATAAATACTGGAAAATACTGAAAAATTAAAACATAGTCATTTTTATGATATTACCCCGTAAAATTCACTGATAAATCATTCATATTATCCTAGATAAATAAGTAATGAATGCGGGGTTTGCATTTAGGTACACTTAACGTACGTTACCACGTGAAATTTAATGAAAAATTCTTTCAGTGATAGAATAGAGCAAGTCAGTACATATTTTAACCAATGGTGGCGCTAGTGATGCAGTTGTTCAAAGTCACATGTTTTTTGTTTATGTTTTCTCGTCAATTTTGATAGTCTTTACTACTATCAACAATTCAATTATAATAAAAAAACAATAAAATAAATTTAATTTTCTATATTTTTTAGTGAACATTTAATTAATAAAGTGTTGTAATAATTTTACTAAATTTTACCAGTAAGTAAGTAAATTTTTACATCAAATAGATAAACATATCAATTCTTTTATTTACGTAACTGTCATGTTAAAAATATTACAATAAATAAAGTATTTTTTATTTTTGTCGTTATTATTATTTATTTAACAGGAATTATGGTGAGAAGTTGTATCGTTCGTGATTGTCATGAAGCAAAAACAAATAATCATATTGCTCTTATTTCTGTACCAAAGGTAATGTCTCATTAACAAAATTTTCAAATGTATACAGGCAATATTTAATTATATTATCATTTTACATTCAATTTTAATTTTTTTTTATCAACAATAGGATCCCCTACTTTTTGATGCTTGACAGTCAAATCTTTTAGAACTAAAAAAAACCTCTCAGTAAGGAAAGGCTGCAGGAATGAAGTTGTTTGAAAATCATGGAGTCAGTGGATTAGAAGATGCAGATTCATCTATAGAATTCATTAAAATTATAAATAATGTCATAAGAATAATGAACTCAAAAACATCAGATAGTAGTCTCAAGTGGGAGTCAAATGATCGTAAGGTAATAAATTAAAAATTTACATTTTAATTTTTTTTATTCAACTCTAAAATAATTTTTAAATAGTTGTCTTGTCTATCAGATATTAAGGAAAAAAAATAGTAAGCCATGATTATCAATCGATTATTTATTTTCTTGTTTTTCATACAGGAACTTGAAAAATTTTTGAATTATTTGGATTCTTGGGAAAAACACACAGATCAAGAAGGAAATATATTATTGATGCATGTAATCAACTCTGAACTGTTAAAAAAATTGTATACTTGAGCCCATCCGGTTTTTCTCAAATAACATTTCAGTATTAAAGATACATATTTTACATCAGGTGGGGTTAAGTATAAAATTTTCAGCTCAGAGTTGATTACATGCATCAAAAATATATTTCCTTCTTGATTTTCTGGTATCATATCTCAATTAATATACTCACAATTAGTGGCGATTTTGAATACTTGACACTTGTTTTGTAGAAAAAAACTTTGTTTTTTTTTTTTTTTTTTGTTGAGATACTATATAATAAATACGTATTCATTATATGGTATACATCAATATTATATACTATACAATAATATTTTTATAATATACCTATAATATTAACAATCATTAAACAGTGCGAATAGTATATAGAAGCAGGCCTGTGTGTAGGATAAATAATGTGTGTAGGTCACTTATACACACGTTGAAATAGCAAATTCGTCCTCTTGCATTTCTAGTCTTTTTGACTCAACTATATTATTATTTTAATACGATCGAAAAGTAAAATTGGAGTTACATGAGAAAAATAATTAAATTATGACTTAACTATTATTGATTAATCACCTAGAGATTTATATAATAGTTATAGTATAGTATTGTGTTTGTTCAACAATATACTATATGTAGTAACTTGTCATACTTGATTTTATAAAACATCAATTGTATGCAATTAAAATGTTTAATTATTATCAAGCTACTTGATGTAATAATTATGATATATTATTGTAAAAAATGTATTGATTATGTCTATACTATACTATGTGCCAAAACAAAGAAATAATTAAACAATAAATAAATAGAAAAGCTCATTCTTGCTTTAGAATTAAATTTAAAAAAATTTATATGTTTGGTGTATACGTTGTCGTCGAGTGACTGCTTCCAAGCATTGGGTCAACGCTGATCTGTTGCATACCAGAAACCTTGCGAATACTTCTCGTATTGTGTGGGTAAAGATTCAACGGTGGTAAATTTGGATGCTCTATTCTAGTCGGTGAACTGACGTGAGGACGAAATGTTGTTTCTCGATGCAATCCATAAATATCTGAAAGTATTATAAATTCAAATCAATTAGCTATATACATAAAAAAATGTATTTCTTAATTACTCAAATCAATTATAATATAACCAGAATCAATTGGTTCCAAGACATCATTGAGTTGGAAGTATTCAGCTTGCATTGACAATGGTTCTTCGTAATCAATGAAACCAGTGTTATCAAACGCGATATCATCTTTTGGAGTTGTTGGAATTTGAGATACTATCGGTGGTTCGATATAAATCTATTTTTTGTTTTTAAATTGGATTAATTATTATTTGAAAACTTGATAAAAAATTATGATAGTTAAAAAAGTCGTTACATTTTCGATGGGTCCAGGAGCTGGATAGGTGCGTTTTGGTGTCATGACATTATTACCAATAGTTTCATAAGTATGGTCCTCTAAATAATGTCGCGTTGTACCACGTGGTGTCAATGTTGCCCACATGATTCTGCTATCTTGCAAACTATCAGCAGTACATGGATACAAAACAGCTTCACTTTGTATACGGTTGTTTTTAGGCTGTGATATTGTTGCTGCTGGCAAAGATATCGCACCTCCTTTCTGACTACTTCGAAATTTACAGCGAAGCAACAAGGTTGCTAACAAAACACTAATGACAATGATACAAAGGCACGACATGACAAGAATCAATAGCCATGTGTCATCAAAAAGTGTTCCTTGTTGTGGCATTTCAACGTATTGAACTCCATCAACTTTCCAGTCACAGCGGTGACGACAGAGACTTTTATTAAGACGTGATGGTTGAATACCTTCTCCAACAATTTCGGATCCATATTGAAGAAAAAGAGGTATTGGTGGTGGTGGTATGTAGAGTATTGAGTCTGGTGGTGGTCCCATCATTCCACAAATGCCACAATCTGTGTCGTTTATCAGCATCATTAATGGAAAATTAGCACTTGTCATCTTAAAAAATATAAAAAAATTATCAATTTATTTATTTTATACTCGAACAATTTCAAGTATTTACGTTTATACGTTTATCAGAAAACGAAGTCTATCAAAGTGAAAGATTTCTTTGCAATTTGTATAAGCCGCGCACGCGCTACAATATTGACCGGCAAGTATTGAAATATACATTTATACATGCGCTAATTCAAAAAAAATTCTGTAGAAACTATGAAACAATACATTTTTTTTTGTTATTAAATTTTTATTGAAGAAAAAATATAGACATGATTCATAGATTTTATTTTCTATAAATATTCACCTATTTAAAAAAAAAACAATTTGTATAATATTTTATGCTATATAGAAAACTTATTTTTTCATTAGTACCTTAAATTTTATTTACAAAGGCTAGAAACTATTCACAATATCTATTATAAATTTACTAAGTAAACAATTATATTATTAAAACTGACTGTTCAAGAAAAAAAAAAAATTTAATAAAAAAAGTAGCAAGAATTTTAGCTTTTGTATTATTATTAATATTACTATTATAGCGACTTTATTCTGTCGAAGTTTCTATGATTCATAAATATCATATTATTCAACCGTGCAGAACTGTCAAAAGTCTTTAATAATTATTAATTTGAAGCACTTGGATAAATTTTGGAACTTAAATATATATTATTTTCGAATATAAACATGATGTTTGGTCTGTTTAAAAAAAAAAAATGATATTAAAAACATATTATTATTATTAGTATCGTTATTTTACACGAGTGTAGACTTATTTACAATATCTAAAGCCAATTATATTGGATTAGCTGCTGTCAATGGAACAATAGGTGATAACGTATTGCTGGTAGCTGTTGATAAATGATTAACTGGAGGTGTTGTACCACTATCAAGACCACCAATAACTGCATTTGGATTATTGTTGGTTAATATAGTTGATTGCAAATTTGGTACCGTTGACAGGGTCACTTGCTTAGTAGTTATTGGTAGAACACCTGGTATTGTTGGTATCGCAAGATTTGTTGTGGTGGCAACTGTTGAAGGAGTAATTGTTGTAGTGGTTGTTGTTGTTGTTGTTGTTGTTGTTGTTGTTGTTGTTGTTGTTGTTGTTGTTGTTGTTGTTGTACGTGGTGGTGACAATAACTCTTGTTTGTCACGTTCGCGTTCTCTTCCTGGTCGCCATGCTTCAAGCAAAGCCATCACATTATGATCTGTGACACCCCACCGAGCTGCGCCAGCTTCATTTTGCAACCATATTACTAGAGTTCCATGAGCTGCTCGAATATTGACTTCACTTCTACGGCAAAAAAAAAATTAATAATATTAATACAGATATGTTTTAAATTCAGAATTGCTCTTTTTTATTAAAAAAAAAAAACTAACTTTGACAATATGTGCTGAAAGCCATGACGATATTCGTGCTCCATTGCTGGTACGACAACTTGTCTTTTTTTGAAATGACTACCTTCTAGTTTAATGAGTGCATTTGGCGGTGGATCACGCCACTCTGGAAGAAACACAATGAACGAAAGTGGTTCTATTGAATCTGCCAGCAATCTCTCAAAATGATTGACCATTGCTTCCATCAGTTCTTCGCAATAAGGAGGATTTGCTTCAAATGACCCACTGATCGGTCTGAATTCTAGAAATGGACCTCTCGATCCAAAATACGTGTCTGTATCGGCGAACGCCGAGCAATATTGTCGAAAGTAACTGTTGAATGGCGATGCAAAACATTCAAATGACACCTCAAAATGTTTTTGTAGACACTCAAAGACGCTCACTGGCAGTGACATTTGTGTCGCTTGTCCCTCGTTGACACCCAGATAAGTTTGATAACGCTTCAACGCGCACCAAACTCGTGGTAGAAATATTTCAAACTTTTTATCATCGAAACAATTGATTCGATAGAGATGCTCGAGTTTGGTCAAGTGGGAATTGTTGATGTACATTGAGTCACCGTGATATCGAAGGATTGTTTGGTCTCGCTCAGGTAGATAATCAATTTGAGGTTGTCGGGGTACTGAACGCGTGAATTGAACTGGGTAACACTTGACTTTGCGCTGGGTATTGACTGTTGTTTGCTCTTCTTTAATTTCAAAAAGGCTTTGATCTTTGAGTATCTGAAGGTTTTTGTCTCTTACCTTTCTGGCATATTCCGTTGATAAATGATATATTTTTAAACAAATACCCTCAACACTTGCTTTGACTGTTTCTGTCAAATGTGGTTGACATTGCCGCTTCAAATGACCAAGTCGATCTTGAAAATCATCGAATGTTGCACCAACTGTTCGTCGCAACCATTGAAAAGTGTCTTCAGCTTGCCATTTGACAACTTTTCTACTTTCCGATGAAGCTGATCTAGACTCGATCATTTTTTTAGCAGCCTCAGCATAACGTGACAACTGTTTTCTTGCATCACCAGTAAATTTCGGTCTCACTATTTTAATTGGTATGTCATTCATTATCTCACGATACATCGACATTGATATTTCGGGAAAACACTGACTTGGCAACAGCGGATCACCACCACAATCAATGACTTTTCTTTCCATTAACCATCGATTGAATGAGTCTTTTGGTGCATCAATCGATTCACGCGTATGACAAAGTTCTTGATAACATTGACGTAGTTTTGCCAATAAATTACACCTCAACACCTCAGCATCTGGATGAATTTGTGGCAAAGACGAAGGTTCGCGAACAAATATAATTGCATTTGTGTCAATGTCAAGATCCCATGGTCCAGTTAGAATAAATCTTTTCAAAATAATACCAGCATTACAATCTTCAGATATACGGCGCTTTAGTGGGCCAGCCGGTGTACCTGGTGGAACTGCATTGCGAACTGGTCCACTGCCACAGATACCAAGTGGATCTGTGATTGGATCGAATTGTGGCTTCAACGACGGCATAACCCACAACGATTCACCAGTTAATTTGTTCCAAAAATATGGACGATTTTCCCGTTTACTCCAGAACTTTTTCCAGCCTTGCTGTTGCAATTCCAGAGTTAATTCGGCATCATGATAAACTCCTGGTATTAAATTCTGTAAATTGAAAATTCATTAAAAACAATCTTATTATTGATTTTATAATCGAAATAATTTGGGGAAAATATTAACTTGATTTATTGTTGGCATTTGTTGAGTTGAAGGCACGTGCATCAAGTGTTCGCTTATTGCTGTTGGTGGTGGTGGTAATGGCTGTAATTTGACTGGCGTTGGTACAATAACTTGCGTTACATTTGGATCTTGATGAATCATACTGTTATTTTGTGGTAGCTGATGAAGATGTTGATGATAGTGTTGTCGTTGTTGAAATAATTGATGATGGTGATGTTGTGGATCTTGATGCTGCTGATGCATTGCTGATGGAATAGCCGCCCGAACAGAATATGAATCCCAAGATGTTTCTGTTAATTTCCCTCCACTTGCTTCATTCATATTTCTATATCTATTGATTAACTGTTTTAACAATATCAAACATTGTCGAATAGTCAGTTATTATTATTCATTATTTTCGTTGAATGAAAGTTATCATTATTTTTATTTTTAAAAAAGATATGTTTGTTTACATGCCACTACAAACCACCACAGACTAATAACAAAATTACGGACATAATATATTTATAAAATATCAACAACTTCAAGATAAAAATTGCCTGGTTAATTATCTCTTATTTTTTGAATGACATTCATTATTTGGAATAATGTTCATTCATAAATCTGGATAAATGACCGAGAGGTATCTCCTACTATGAGACGCCATTTACTCAGACTGCGGTTGGGTTTTGGAGGGGTGTCCACTGTGTGTGCACCAGTGATGGGTAAATGGTCGATTTTTGAGGTTTCATACACTTACAGTAAGATACTGTAAGATACTGTAAGAAACTGTAAGATACCTCTGACGCCATTTTGAACATTCTTACCGAGTGTCGACTCGACAATTAGCTCTCATTGCTCGATATATGTTGGTACATGTATTTTATTTGTTAAATAAGTATATAAGATATCAAGGAAAAGCAGTGGCTAAGAAAAGATGAGCTAAGAAATTAATGTTACCAAAGAATTATGTTTTAAGGAATTAATGTTGCTTGAAACATAATTTTTTTGGCAACTGTGATTCCTTAGCTCCATCTTTTCCTTAGCTACTGCTTTCCCTTGGACATTTTTATTTATTAAATAAATAATATACATGTAATTTTATTTTTTAAAGATAAAAATGTCCAAGGAAAAGCAGTAGCTAAGGAAAAGATGTAGCTAAGAAATTAATGTTGCTTAAAAAATAATTTCTTTGGCAACTGTAATTCCTTAGCTCCATCTTTTCCTTAGCTACTGCTTGTTCTTGAGATTTTCATTTATTAAATAAATAATATACATGTAATTTTATTTTTAAAAAATAAAAATGTCTAAGGAAGAGCAGTAGCTAAGGAAAAGATGTACCTAAGAAATTAATGTTGCCAAAGAATTATGTTTTAAGGAAATAATGTTGCTTAAAACATAATTTTTTTGGCAACTGTAATTTCTTAGCTCCATCTTTTCTTTAGCTACTATTTTTCCTTGGGATTTTTATTCATTTAAAAAATCAAGTACATGTAATTTTATTTAAAAAAAATAAGAATGTCCAAGGAAAAGCAGCAGCTAAGAAAAAGATGTAGCTAAGAAATTAATGTTGCCTAAAAAATAATTTCTTTGGCAACTGTAATTCCTTAGCTCCATCTTTTCCTTAGCTACTGCTTGTTCTTGGGATTTTTATTTATTTAATAAATAAATTACATGTATTTATTGAATAAAAAAAAAATTGTAGCACGAAGGTTCCACTTTTATTCATAGGAGGCGCTGGGAACTTAGTGTAAGATACCTCGATGTATGAAACCGATTATGTAAGATACAGTATCTTACATGGTATCTTACACATGTAAGATACCAAGATATCTTACCTACCCAACACTGCTGTGCNTACACAGCACACGAAAATCAACAAAAATGCTGTGTGTCATTTACACAGCACACGAAAATCACCAAAATGCTGCTGTGTTACTAGCACATGACAGTCGGTAACACAGCACACACGATGGCACTCCAGGGCTTCCGTAGATAGATCTTGGTCGGTATTACCGGGCGAAATTGCAGCACCCGTATTCACGGGGCAAAATTGTTCTCATTAGGGCTTTTTTTTGCCACTGATGGCGCTTGACAAAATTTTTTTTATATAGATTTCACATACAAAAGTTTCACAAGCGCCGCCATCGGAATAAAAAAGCCCTAATGAGAACATCTTCTGAATACGGGTGCAGAGCGAAAAAAAAATTTTTAATAAAGGAATGCACCCCAATGCACCCCATTCCTTCAAGGTCAAAACAAAAAAAATTCCATCCCTGTTCATACCAATCATCTCAAATTTATGTACATGTAGCATTATAATTAGGTGAATAAGTACTCAAAATCAAATTGTAAATTTTAAAATGTCGTCTTAATAAATTATTCATTTTATACTTGAAATTCCCAGTTTTTTTATTTGCAACATTTTCGAAATGAAGTTTTTTGATGATGATTACGATTGGGATTATTCCTTGAAAAACTCATATGAAGAAGCATTTGTATCATTGTCATCAGCACCAACAATTTTAATACTGTCATCAACAAATGTAACTAGCTATCCTGCTGGTTACGTACCATATGTTAACAAAAAAATTGAAAAATATTTTCCAGAAAAAACAAGACATTCATTAACGAAACTTCTCGGGGTAATTATCTTTCCACAAAAAATGTCATAATAATCAAAAAATTAATTAATCTTATCGTTATCAGCTAAACAAAGTTCGAAATCATAGCGAATCAGTTGAAACAATAATAACGCTTAAAGATACAGAGCCAAGTCCATCAATATCATCTGTAAATAGTTCAAGTTTATGTATAACAGAAATAACAATAAGTGATTCACAATTAAAACTTAATGAGATACACAACAGCTATAAAATTCCTGAAGATCCAGGTCTTGTTCCAGGATTTTGGGTTTTGTTTCCAAGATCATCAACATATAAAAATGATCCATTTAAAAAAATCATTGATACAATCGATGGTATGAAACTACCAAGAAGTCGTGAAGTCGATGACATGTTAATCTCGGATAGAGCTATTTTCCAACGCTGTGATCTTGTTACTGTTTTCTGTGATGCATTCATCTACAATGTATCAGTTGATAAATTGAACTTTGAGGATAATTATTTAAACGTTGATGCATGCTGTTACTTAAACAGTCTTCTGGAAAAAAATGCTATAATATTATCATTAAACTTGGAAGGCTGCAAGATTGGAATGGCAGGAGCTGAAAGGCTTAAAAAAGGTATTGGATTTGCTCGGTCGTTGGAGCATCTTGATTTGAGTGGCTGTGAACTTGGCAGTGTTGGCTTGAAACACATTGTCGCTGGTGTTTGTCTGAGCAATACTTTGAAAACTCTGAATTTATCTAACAATAAACTTGAAGAAACTAGTGCTGAAGAGCTCACTAGGCTACTTTCAAAAAACTTTTCTATCAAAAAATTAGTTTTAGCGCGAAATTCGTTGTTTAGCCAAAAGTTTTGGGAAGTATTCATTAACGGATTGGTGCAGAATAAAAGTTTATCTAAGCTAGATTTGTCATGTAATTACTTGGAAGATGATTGTGCTATATTTTTGGCTAAATTTATTGATACATCCACACAAATACTCAACTTGAATCTTGCTGGTATTTCACTGTTCTTATTTATCATTTTCATTTTTAATTTATAACAATGAATGACTGATACGCCTATTTTTACCAATTTCCATAGGAAATTTACTTAAAAAAACAGGTGCAGAAAGAATTGCCAAATCTTTAGAAAATAGTTTGACTCTTCGAATTTTATGTTTACAAAATAACCCAATTGGTGCTACAGGAGCATTAAAAATTGTCAGTGCATTGTTACCTGAAAACTCACCGTCGCTTAAACTTGAATTTATTAATCTTGACACTGTGTCACCGACTAGAGTGATAATACCAGTTTTAAATAAAATAAAAGAAAGCAGACCATGGTTGATAATAAAACTGGGGAAAATATTAGGTGATTACAACTCAATTTTTCCAGATAAAAGAAGAATATTTTTAAAGAGAGCTAATATTGAAGCGTTGAGTTCGAAAAAAAAAAAGTTAAAAGCGGACTTTGGACAATTTGTAATACAACTCGAAGAGATTTTCGTTGCTTGTGGTTTCTCATTACTATTTTTTCTTCTTATAAATTTTGTCAATTAAATTAATTTGTCTTTTTTTCATTAGCTACTTTTCGAGAATCTATCGATAGGTATAAATTAAAATTGAGTGATTCGTTGGTGAATGAAATAATAAATGCATTTATTATTGACAAAGATTTTGTTGATCAGAAGGCTTTGAAGTTATATTACTTGAAGGAATTTCCAAATACAAAATTGATATTACCAATTGAAGAAAAAAAAAAAAAAAGGAAATCGATTACATTTCCTAAATAAACTATAAAAATAATTTCAATNTCGATTACATTTCCTAAATAAACTATAAAAATAATTTCAATATATTATTTGATACAAAAAGTTGATTAATTAACTTGAAGTTGTCTATATATATATTATAAATGTAAATCAATAAACTTTTCAATCTTGCCAAAAAATTCTTGCTGCAATATCTCCTAAAATCCAATCAACGCCTTTAATAAGATTTTCAGCAGTGATGGCTGAACATTTAAGTATTTTCCAATTATGAGTTTTTATATCTGATAAATGAAGTATCTCAGCAATTTCAGCTGATGATAATGCGCCAGGTAGATCTTGTTTATTTGCAAATATAAGAAGACTGGCACCTTGGAGACGTTCTTCTTGTAGCAACTTGTACAATTCATCTTTGCAATCTTCTATTCTTCGTTTGTCAGCACTGTCAACAACCCAAATGAGGCCATCTGTTGATTCGAAATAATTTCTCCAATACGATCTCAGTGATTTTTGTCCACCAACATCCCAGATATTCAATTTGAAACCGTCACGTTCTAATGTTTTTATGTTGAATCCAAGAGTTGGTGATATTGCACTAATTGGCTCGCCATTTATTCGTTTTAATATAGTAGTTTTACCAGCATTGTCAAGGCCTCTGAAAATAATTTTAACAAGTTATCATTTTAATGAATAATTTTTAGCATCTATGTTGTTTTCGCTTACAGCATTAATATTCGCATTTCCTTTTCTTTTTGTTTCAATTTTTTTAAAACGGTTAGTAATCCCATTTTCCTGATAGTTACGAAGTTACTGTCAAAAATGATTGGCAATATTTAAATCAGTGGACCCTTTAAAAAAATATACTCAAGAAAACTTCGAACTCCCTATCTCGCTCGCATGACGAATAGAGAACAGCAAGGTCTGTAGATTAATAGACGGCTGGGATCAGGTCGTCG
>MKYW01000545.1:0-11748 GCA_015776835.1 Aphidius ervi
TTTTGAATAAAAAAAATATTTTTTCAAATGGAAAAAAAAATTTTTTTTGTGTCGAATAATGCATTAATTGATTTAAAATACTTGGATTTTTCTGTTTGAAAAAAGATTTAACATTTTCAAAGAAATATTCGTCGTATCAAGATGTATGTAGTTTTTTGAAATGAAAAACTTACTTTTCCATTAGAAAAAATTTAATTTATCCATTCAATGAAGGATTTAACCGTTTTAAAAGAATATTATTGTGGTTATAAAACGGTAAATATATTGAAATAAAAAAATATTTTTTCATTTTAAAAAAAGATTTAATAATTTTAGAAAAATATTTTTTCATTTCAATATATTCACTGTTTTCCAATGAGAAAAATATTTATTTAAAATTCATAAACCTTCATTTGAAATAAAAAAATATTTATTTGATCCAATATATTTACCATTTTCCAATAGGAAAAATATATTTCTGAAATTCTTGAACCTTTTTTAAATTAAAAAAATATTTTTTTATTCTAATATATTTACTGTTTTATAATGACAAAAATATTTTTATAAAACGCTTAAATCCAAGTTTTTTATGTATCTTTCTTTATATAAAAAAAATGACGTTATTATTTTCCGCCTATATTTTCCATGGGGCGGCAAATTTTTTCACCATTAAATTACATAGTCTTTTTAATGAAGCTGCCTCGAAAAATGATCCACATTGGTCATTCTCAAGTACGACACTGGAGTTTGTGGCACTAAACTCCGGAGCCATTTGATTTATGGTCTGTTGAACGTCTTTAATAGTTGAGGTGTGAAGAGATGTTGGAACAAAAAAAAATACCGTTCGCCGTCTATCGGTCGTTTAATGAATCGACCTAATAAAACTCAGGGATAAAATAAAATAAATATTTAATTGAAAAAAAAAATACAAGTTATTTCATAGTCATATTTCAGTTGGGTATATTATGAATGATTCCTATTTAAAATAATTTTTGTTTATTATTTTAAAATAAAAATGAATAATAGTTACCCTGGTGAAATCTCTTCCAAAATATTGGTAAGTAATAGATAATTTATATATTTAAAACTTGTTCAAAAAATACAATTTTATTGAAAAAATTTTTTTATAATTTATAATTTTTAATTTTATCAATAATTGTATTCTTAACAATACATATTATATACAATGTACCTTACCATTTAATTTTTTTGGCTTCATAAATTCCTGAGCTTCATCTTTTCCTTGGTATTTAATTTATTTATTTAACAAAAAAAATTATTCTAATTTATTTTCATAGCTAAGGAAAAGATGAAGCTAAAGAATTAATGAAGCCTTGTGAGTACTCAAAAAAAAAAATTTTGAAATGACAAATAAATGCGACAATGTTTATATTTTTAATCAGTCAATTCAATTCCTAATTATAATTATATTAATAATATGTATTCACGTTTCGTTGTTTTTCAATTATTTATCTTCCTTCAATACAATGGTATCATAACTAATTTAATTTTTTTTCTTCTACTATTGTTACCAAGTTTTGGTATTTTAGTATCATTTATCAATAATTCAATAAAACTAGTTACATCAAATGGATATTTCATTCAATTTTTAATTTTTTTTTTTTTTAATTATTTTAGTGTTCTTATCAGGTATTAAATAATTTTTTTGTTATTATTGCACCACCAGTATTATTATCTTCGATTTCCTCTTGATAATTTATATGAATTTTCCGATTATTATTAGTTTAATTAATAATTCAATTATTAAAATTATTAAAAATTTTTTTTTTTCTAAATCAATATTTATTTAAACAATTGTTACTTTTGAAGATGACGTGACAATTGTTTTAGTATCAATGTCAACTGTTTGATGAAAATTTTTCTTTGTGTTGTTTAAAATTTGTAATACATTTTTTGGATTATCAGGATCAACCCTGACCACAGATCCAAGTCGTGATATTGTTTTGATTAAATCACCATCTGTTGAAGCAATACTTTTTTGTTTTCTCATATCCAATTTGTTTTTTTTCCCACTACAAGTATCACCAAATTTTGCTATTTTATTGTCATTATTAACACCAGTTAAAATATTTTTATCATCCATAATTGATACTTCAGTTAAGTTATCAGTTAATATTGTTTTATTTTTTATTATATTTGATTGTTTCGGCACACCCTCAAATCTTGAACTTCTAAATAAACGATAAGTTGAATTTTTTGTTTCTGTTGAATTATCAATATTATTATTGTCATCATCATCAGCACTTTTAGTATTACAATGTTCTTTTGTGATCTATTGTCGTTTATTTGGTTTTTTCATATTTTTGTTTAAATTTATTTTCCTCAACTTTTTCCATAAACTTTTAATTTTACTGTTTGGATCTTTTGGATTTTTTTTTTCTTCTACTCAGATTTAATAATGATGATTGGGTATTTAAATTTAAATTTGTATTTGAACGCTTAACAAGTATTGGGTTCTTATCATTTTCATTATATATTATTTTAGATGTTCCACCAGCTGATGAACGTTTACTTGGTATACCCTCAGCACTTACTATTCATTTTGATAAATTTGTTTTATAATCATTATTTTTAACTTTTAATTTAAATATTGTATTTTTATTACTGGGTGATGATATTTTTGCTATTTTAAATATTTTTATTGGTGATGAATTTGCTAGTACAATTGGTGGATTATGTATTTCTGGATCATCTTTTGTAAATGTACCTTGTTCAAGTGGTATGGCACATCTGGTTTTTTTTGTCTTGTGATTGACAACCTGGTGGTCTACTGAGACGTTTGACTGATTGTTTACCAGTTTTTGCTGTTGAATAACTTGTTCCACGTTGAGGTATTGAACTTCTCTTTGATAACTCAACATTTCTTGCAATGTAATTTGTTTTTTGTAACAAGTTACCTTTTGTTATTGTTAAATTACTGTTGTTGGTATTATTATTTTGTCTAAGCGTTGTAGCACGTGTTGTTTTCACTAATGGTGTTGTATTGCTACGTTTAATTAGAATGCTTGATATAACTTTTTTAATTGGTGATGATTGTGGTCTTGATTTACGAGTAGTTGGAGTTAAATATAGTGCTTTTATTCTGCCACTTGTGCCTTTTGGACAACTTGAATCAACTGATGGATCACGACTCATTGAGCCACTTGATTTTATTATTTTTGTTTTTTTTTGGCTGTTGTTATTTTTAATAATTTCAATTTCAATTATTTCATCTTCTGAATCACTATTTGCATTAACATCCTCCTCATCCTCAATCATTATTATTTTCATAAGTATCTTGTTGTGCAAGAGTTTTATCTTTATTTTGTAATTCAACATTATTACTATCATCATCATACTCGTTATCATCGACATTACTTTCCATTTCTTGATGACTTTTCCTTACATATGTTGAGTATTTATCTGTATTTGTTGCTGTTGTTGTTTTTTCATTAACAATATTTGTATTTTTTTCAAGCATTATCTGTAATGTTTGTAATGTTGTAATGTTATTTGAATTACTTGATTTATTTAATATTTTTTTTTGATAACGATCTTTATTTTCAACACGTGTTTTTTTTTTAAATGTTCCTGTTAATCCTTTGAATGATGGAATTCCAGATTTCATCAATGACTGTGATTTATCTGTTGTATCATTTTTTTAAATATCAAATTCGCTATTTTTATCTTCTTCTTCTTCTTCTTGTTCTTCTTCATTATTTTTTCTTCTTTTGTCTCTTGTTGAGCTAAATTTTTAATAATATTTTTCAATAGATTATCAAGTACTTGAGTTTGAAAACGTGCACGATCTTCTTGTCTTTTTTGTTTAGGTGTTAATTTTGTAAATGATCATTTACCATTAACATTTAATTCTTTTCTTTCTTCTTCTTCTTTTTTAACTAACTCAGCAGCAATTGTATATGTTTTGTATCTTTCTTTAGCTAGCTGTCTTTTTTGTTTTGGTGTTGAATGATTTTTATAATGACGTTTTTTAGGTGTTGATTCAGCTGAACTACTCAGACTATATTCAGTTGGTATTGGTGTTGTAGCACCATCAGTATCATTATCATTTTCATCAATTTTATGTGAATAAATTGTATGTGTTACACTGAGTTCTTCACTCAATAATTCAATATCCATACACAATTTATCACTACACATTGTATCTGTATTTGCATCAACAGTTGTATCATCAATTTCACTTACTTCATTTAATAAACTTGGTGGATTAATATTTTCAAGATATTCAGATAAACTATTACCAGCACTACCCTCAGCATATCTTTTACATGTCATTGATAATGTATTTGCAATTGGTTTAACAATATCAAATGAACAATCATTTGTGTTACCATATTTTAAATCAGCAATTTCAGATGTTATACTAGCAACACTCAACATACTATTTTTCATATCACCAACACTATCCAATGTCAATAAATCTTCAATCATTGATGGTGGTTTAACATTTTTCAATTGTGATATACTTGATGTGTCATTTAATGAATTTTCAAGACTTATACTGTGTATTGTATTTGATGTTTGTCCAAGTGCTCTTTTAGCAACAATTCCAATTGGTAATGATTTTTTTCTGCCATTTTTAAGAAGTCCAGATGGTAGTGAAGTTGAATAACAACGTTCATTATTTATCATTGAATTATTATCACAATTTTCTGGAGCTGTATAACTTGTTACAAGAGATTCAGCACTACCCATTGTTGATGGTGGTTTTATTGATTCTAAATCATTACAAAGAATACTTATTTCACCATATTCAGCATTGACTGCTTCAGCTAATTTAAATGCTTCTTGTTCAATAATTTTAGATGTTGTCATTATTTCATTATTTAAATTAATATTATTATTATTATTATTATTATTATTATTATTGTTTCTTGCTGGTATAGGACTTTTTTCTGATAATAAACTTTGTAATGTATCTGGATTTTCATCACTTTTAAATAATCCAGCAAATGGAGCTGACATTTGGTGTCATTCCATGTATCAATTTTATTACTCATTATCAAGGCCAGGATGTTTGCCGGAGTTTCTGGATGTTTTTAATTGCTATAGCAACCTAGTAATTTATTTAAATAAATAGAATAAACATTTGCCGGGTAATTTTTGTTAAACTAAGCTTAAATAAAATAAAAGAATAAATCAGCCAAATCAATTGTTTAAAATGTAGTAGATGGAGTTCGGTAAAATATAAAAGATTTAATTTATTTATTTATTTTTACCATTTTTTTATCATTGAATTCAATACTTTTTTGAACGTTTATTTAAACAATAAATTCAACATTTATTTGAACAAAAATTTAAACATTTTTTTAAACAATAAATTCAACATTTATTTAAACAATAAATTCAACGTTTATTTCAACAAAAGTTTAAACATTTATTTCAACAAAAATTTAAACATTCTTTTTAACATTGAATTCAACATTTGTTGAAATAAATGTTTAAAAAAATGTTGAATTTATTGTTCAAATAAATGTTTAAAAAAATGTTGAAGTTATTGTTTAAATAAATGTTGAATTTATTGTTTAAAAAAATGTTGAATTTACTGTTTAAAAAAATGTTTAAATTTTTGTTCAAATAAATGTTGAATTTATTGTTTAAATAAACGTTCAAAAAAGTATTGAATTCAATGATAAAAAAATGGTAAAAATAAATAAATAAATTAAATCTTTTATATTTTACCGAACTCCATCTACTACATTTTAAACAATTGATTTGGCTGATTTATTCTTTTATTTTATTTAAGCTTACTTTAACAAAAATTACCCGGCAAATGTTTATTCTATTTATTTAAATAAATTACTAGGTTGCTATAGCAATTAAAAACATCCAGAAACTCCGGCAAACATCCTGGCCTTGCTCATTATACTTTGTTTCATTGTTGATAATTCTTTTTCTCTCATTGCTTCTGTTTCTTGTGCCAAAGTTGCTGTTGAACGATCTAAACATGCAATCATTGCATCTGGATCACGATGACGACGATATTCTTCACAATTATTTGCATCTTCTTGACTAATATTATTATTATTATTTTTTCCATCAATTATATCTTGATTTGATTTATCATTTGAAATTTTTTAATACAAAGTTCTAAAAGTACTTGTTCTGATCTTTCAACAGAATCATATGATTCCATATACTTTCAGCACATACACCAGTTGGATGCATGCCATTTTCTTCAATTGAATTTACTGAATGATCTTCATTTGTTGTATTTAAATCTATAGTATTATTATTTTTATTTTTTTTATTATTATTAATTAATGTCAAATCATCATCTGAATTTAATTTAATATTAAATAGCTTCGATGGATTATTTGTTTTTTCTCCAACTTGATTAAGTTCAGTACTTGTTTCATAACGTGTCAAATGACCACTGTTATTTATTGTCTCTAAACAATAACGTGAAAATGATTGATTATGACGATTATTTTACATTCCAACATGAATACAAGCAGCTATTAAATCTTCATCATCTTCATTATCATCAGCATTACTTGCCATTGATTCAGCTAAACTTTCAGGTTCAATTGTACCAATTAATTGTTTTTTTGATAATTTAATTTCTCTTTCTCTTAATTTACAATCATTTATTATTTTATTTTCATCATTGCTAATAATATTACCAAGTGAATTTAATCTTACTGTTGTTGATTCAACAACAACATGATTATCAAAATTTTTATTTATTTTTTTATAATTTGTATTTATTCCATCAATACCAGAATCAATATCTGAATTAATATTTATGGGATTTGGTGGTAAACTTAAACGTTTTAATGATGAATTTGATATTGAATTTTCGGTTTTATCAATATAACTACTACGTTTTGATGATGATGATGATGATGATGTTTTTTTTTCATAAATATTCAACTCTTTCATACGTGATATAATACCACGCTCATCAGCATTTAGTTTATCAATAAGTTTAGTATTTTTAGTGTCATCTTGAAGATCAGAATGTGATGTTGCTCTTGATGAATTTAATGAATTTTCATATGGTGTATCTTCTGTATAATATGTTTTAACTGTATCCTCAATATCTTGTTCACTACCAGCAAAATATCCAGAACTTTGTTTTTCATCTTTATCAGAATTTTTTTCAGCATAACAAAGACTATAATTTGTTGGTTGATCCGAATCAGTTTCAGCATAATCACTAAATGGATCACTTTCAGATGCATGACTACTCAATGTTGATGAATTAATTTTTGTATTTTTAATTGATTTAAATGTTGTTGTCGTTGTTGTTGATGATGTTGATGGACTTTTTGAATGTTTATCAAAACTTTCATCAATAATTTGTTCTTCATCAAGTAAATTAATATTATTTGATGATGTTGTCAATGATTTATCATCAATTGAAGATCTTAATAATGGTGATATTGATTGTTGAATTTGTACATCTTATTTTACCAATATCAAGTATATTCATTGTTAAATCAGGAGATCTTGTTATATCATTTGGATTTTTAATATTATATTTAATGCATAATTTTTTTCAATTTGACTTGTTTCATTTTGATAATCTGTTTTAAATGTTTGATTAAAATTAACAGCTGGATGAAGCGATGATAATTGTTGTTTAATTATTGCATCAGATGGATTAATATTACCACCAGAAACATATCTACGTCAAATATTGTATTAGAATGTGTATTTGTTATTGATTTCGTTGATTCTCTTGTATCACTACGTGCCACAGAATTATTATTATTAAATTTACCACGTTGATGATTATAATCTTGATTTTTTTGTACCAGTATAAATATCATTGAAATTAGTTTTAGCAAATGCAATTTATTATTATCTTTTTTTATTGGTATGTATGTATTAACATCAACATCATCAATATTTTCATCACTATCATCTTTCTTATCATAAATATTTTATTGTGTGAGAGTTGTGTCATTACTTTGTAATTCAATATCATCGTCATTCTTATTATTATCATCATTTTTAAGTAATTTAATAATAAAGCTTTGGTACAACTGTTTTTCCTGAAGGCAATATTTGATCAGCGTATGTGATGTGGGTTACCAGTTGTTTTTGAGTTTTCCACTGCCAGAATTGCTCACTCTCATTTACATGATAAGCTTGAATATGTTTTATTAAGCTTATGGTATTCATTATTTTAATGACAAAATAAAACAGATCTGTTGATTTTATTATAAAATAAATTCTACCAAATGTTGGTAAATTGCCACTATTATCAAGAAGCACAATCATTTTCGGTTTGTAAAGTGTACCGTTGTACTTTATCCACGAATACATACTGCAAGAACTCTTTGTATCAATTGGAATAGCATCCTTAAATTCTGTGGACTGGTTGATAGTTTTCAAATCTATTGTTGTTTCTACTCCAAAAATTATTTGGTCTTCCATAGGCTCTTGTTTTATGATTATACTGGCCCAATTCAATTGATGCTTTAAAGCTAACGTATAAGAAGGATTTCGACGTGATGAAACTGATGCTGCAATTTTTGTGAAAAAACGATGTTTCGCTTCACCTCGTATGGTACTCATGTATCTAAGTGGTCCATGTTGTTTCATGGCCTCTGGGTAATGCACCCAAAAATGAAGTTTGCATACCAGATAACAATGAAATATTTTACCATACAACACATGATGTTTTTTTATTAATTGTTCAAGTACAGCAGGTGCATCTTTTTCAAAACTTGATGACATAATTATATAATCAATTTCTCGGGTCAGCAGATACAATTGCCATGTTTTACAATTTCCGGGAACACAGTGACCCACCAGAATGCCAAAATTCATGACCAACCATGACATTTCTGATCCTGACAGTATTAAAAATTTTTTTTTAAATACATTATCACCAATTGGAGGAGGAATATTAACTCCAGTTGCTTTATCGATGTTAAATCCAGAAATTCTATTATTTAAATAATCAATATTAAAATATTTTTTAACTTTTATTAAGTCATATAATATTTTTCCCATGATATATCGAAACCCTCCTTCTTCTTTATCATGGAAAGGATCAAGAGTTGGTGAATTGAACATATCAAATACATCGTAAAATACAGATTTTTCTTTAATACCATTTGTTAACGTACTAACATCTTGTAAATAATTATCTGTTGTACGTAATTGTTTTCTATTTTCTTTAACTTGAATACGACAGGTTGTTTTTTTTTCACGACAAATACGACAGTAGTTATGAGCATTAAAACTTTCATTGAAACCAAGTAATTGGTTCAATGCTAAATTGTCACCCAAAAATTTAGCAACATGAAAAAAAATATGATGCTGTTGACCATTTACTGTGATGATAATTCCCTCTGTTTGTAACTGTTTCAATTCATTAATTAAATTATTAAAGATTTTTTTGTTTGCTAATTTACCAACACATTTGTAATATTGTTGATTATGTTTTTGTGCCAAAAACCAGTTGTTCAATTGTCCACTATACTTTGATGGAAGACAACTGATGGTAAAATAAACCCCAGTCATCTTTTTAAGTTTTCGACTGGATCCTAAAGGATTATTAATTTCGTAATCATCAATGTAAATTGTGATAGGAATTACGAATTTGTCAATGTATTTATTTTTTATTATATTTAGCCAATTTTTTCCTTGGAGCATTGATGAACATGATGACGATTCAGACATTTTTTGGTCAATATAATTTTTTATTGTATTGAAAACATTTGGTAACATAAAAAATTGTGTTAAAGTTTCTCTCATTGGCACAGTGACAATTTGTAAATTAATTTTTTTAAAAATTTTTCGACAATTGACTCGAGATAGTCGAAAGCATGAGTGAATTGTAATTTTTTTGGGTTTAATAAATACCCCACTATCTTGAAGATATTTCAATGCTTTATACTCAGTACTAAATCCATCAAATGTTTTTTTTAAAATTGTAAATCCATTGTTTATTTTTTTTTTTTCAACTGAATCACAATTAATGCATTCTTTCAAATCATCAATAGAGTCATTATAAAATTTTTTAAACATCGATAAAATCCTTTGAACAGCATTTCTTGGTAAGGGACCATCTGAATATAAATCTGTTAACAACAGAGCAGCTTTATTGAGTTGGTTATAATGAAATTCTGATAATTTTTGATCATATAAAGTTGCTGTATCTTCTTCTGTCGGAATACTATTATTATTATCATTCACATGGTCTACATCATCATCATCATTCATGTGATAATTATCTTTGTTTGACGAATTCACGTTCATATTTGTATCTAAACAAATGACACTTTGATTATCAAGAAGATTCTGTTTATTTGTGTCATTTATAGCAACATCAATTGACTCTTCAACTATCGACACTGAAGAGTGTTTTTTTTTCACATGATCCATGTAATTTTTCAAAGAACTAAATGATCGTTGACAATCTTTGATGGGACAAGAACATGTTTGTGTTACGTCACCATGTTCCTTTTTAAAATGAGCATTTAGTTCTTTTGTATTATCTTTTTTCGTTTGATTGCAGGCTGGACAGACAAACATTTTAAGTATAAAATAATCAATCAATAAAATTGGCCGGCTTTGTATTTTTTAATTAATTCAAATTTAACAATAAACCCCTGGTCTCTGAAATTAAAAAAAAAAATGTATTAGTTAAAACAGTATATAAATATTATATCATGATACAGTGTACAAATATTATAACAAAAAAAAATTGTGTTTAATAATAACATTAATCAATATTTTAAATTAAAAAGGAAAAAAAAATTTTATTTTATTTTATTTATTTATATTTATTTTTATATTTTCTATTAAACTACTCCAAAATTATTTATTTGTTGAAAATCAAAAGGAAAAAAAATATGTCCATAAAAGAATATATGGATAGAAAAATAAATTAATCTAAAATATTTAATTCAATAAAAAATAAAATAAAAATGTATAAACACTTAATCAAGATTAAAATTAATTCGAATTTAAAAAAATTATTTATAGATGTATGAAAAATAGCACATATAACCATGTGAACTTTTTTTTTTTCAATTTGTTTTTGAATTTTTTCACTAAGTTCCACATTGACTCGAAATAATTTGAAAAAATCTATGAATAATTAAGCTGCTATTATTGATAAATAAGAAGAAATAATTGAAAATGTTCTTGATGATTTAACTGTTAAAAAAATATATGATAGTGATGGTGAAGGTGATATTGATATTGATGGTGATGATGATTTTACAGCTCCAAAAAATATTAAAAAACCACTTGCTAAAAAAAAGAGAAAAAGAAATTCATGAAAATTGGGTATTGTTATTAAAAAGAAAAAGAAAATAACAACTGTTTTACTATCAACGACAGCAATAGCAGCACCAAACCACCACCACCTACAACAGCAACAGATTTACCTTTAGAAAATGAAAATAATAAACCACAAGAACAAGATCTAAATACGTCTGATAAATCAATTGATGAAGCTATTGAAAATGTCGTTAATAATTGTGATGATAAAGTTTTTAATAATTTATCATTAAAATTAACAGACATTAAAGATAAATTAGATGTAACAGATAAAAAAATTAATAATATTAAAATTGATTTTGATTTAAATATACTTAGAGATCATGCATATATTAATCAAGAAAAATTTACATGTTTATTATGTAATTTTAATGGTAAAAATATCGTACAACATTATAAAAATATTCATACAAATAATGAAGTTATGATATCACGTTTAAGTATACTTGATTCAAAACGTGCTGTTAATGAATTTATTGATGATACATTTATTAAATT
>MKYW01000546.1:3734-15326 GCA_015776835.1 Aphidius ervi
TGTTTTACCTGTTCCTCCTGGGGCATCTAAAAAAATAAGTCCTCCTTTATCATTTTCAATAATTTTAATAATCTTTTTATATGCTCTTTTTTGGTCGTCGATTAATAATAATTCATTGTCATTAATATATCCACCCAAGTTATCAATATCATATGAAGTTTCACGTATGATTTCGGAATCTTGAATATTATTATTTCGAACAGGGGATATTATGCGCTAATGCTCTAAATTTTTACCAGATATTGATAAACACATATCTTCTAAAATTATAAGAGCTTCATTAAATATTTCATCTGTGTAGTCTAAATCATAATCACAACATAATTTTTGATTTCGATACAAAATATCTTCATTCATACATTTTTTATATTTTTCCCATAGACCTTGAGGATTTGATGGATTGCATGATATTAAGATAATCGAAAATAATGATCTTATTTTACTTGATTTTTTTGTTTCATTAGCTTTATTTAGAGCATCATCCCAATGTTTATCATCTTTAAGTAAACCAAGTTCTTGACATATTTCAAATCTAATGAAGTAATGTTCGATCATATATTCTTTTTCTTTTTCTCATAAATTGTTAATTATGTTACATCCTAACTATCAACAACAAAATTATAAAATTATACATACAATGAAGTAGGCTGTATATTTGAAAAATAATGCAAATATTTTTTCTATGACATATTTTTTCTATTCATCTAAAATTCTCGAATGAAATATCATATCTTCTAATAAACCAGTGTAACGAACCTATAAATTATTCGATATAATATTCTTTCTTGAATTCGTGGTTCATGGATAGGTTCGTACAAAAAGTTATTATATTATTGCCTGGCTCAGTATAAGTAGGTGGTCCAAGGTCTTCACTGGTTAAATCAATGATGAGTACAAGTTTTAAATGAAAGAGTTGATGTTTATTAGCAATCACAATTATCAGTACACACGTTTTAATTATCAATTTATCAAGTACACGTAGATGGCACACTCTCGCGACGGAATCACTTAATATTGACTGGATCTGGATCTTGGTTATGTTGGTGTATCCACGCAACTAGGATTTGGGTCTGGGATAGCCTGTGTCACCACGCGACTTGGATCTCGGTCTTGGTCTTGGTTAGCCTGTGTCACCACGCGACTTGGATCTAGGTCTTGGTCTTGGTTAGCCTGTGTCACCACGCGACTTGGATATAGGTCTTGGTCTTGGTTTAAGCCTGTGTCACCACGCGACTATCAAAAAAAACGTTCTTGTCGTAGCCAAAGGCTAGGCGAGCTAGATCGTACTTTTTCCCTTTTCTCGCCAGCTAGTTATTGCCTCAAGCGTACAAAGCGCTTGAGAAAAACTTACGCCACCTGTCGGCCGAGATGGAACTACCATATATTTAAAGTTCTCAGATTGAGACTTTCAATATTATTAAACGCCGTCACACCAGAAAAAAAAATATCATATCTTTCCAGGAAAAAATAAATATATCATATATTATCGAATCAAAAAAACTCTTAAGATGATGAGAAAAAAAAAAAATTTTCAAAATAATATTTTAATTGTGTGAATCGTGATATTTCTGCAATTTAACATATTCATTTTCAATTGAAAATCTTGTTTTTTTTTTAGAATAGTACTTTATCACTCACCATGGATTACCAAATTTTCGAGGTTGTTTTTTTATTATTGTATTAAAAATTTAACAATCATTTTTTTATTTGGTATTTTCTCTTTAAATCTCTTTAGATTAGACTTGTTGCGAAATGATTTTCAATGGTAGATTTATTTTATTCAAAGTTGATGTTATATCTTTGAATGTCATTGATAAACAGTCCAATAAAAAAATTTCATATAAATTGATTCTTAATATTATAAAAAAAAAATTTTTCTCAATTACTAATATTCACAGTATTAAAACTGATCAAATAGATATTGTAGAATATGAACAGAAACCTCTATTCAAGAAAACAGGTATTTTTTTTGTTGTTTTTTAGCAAGAGATTAATTTCAGATAGAGATCTATATTGTTTTTTTCCTTGCAGAAGTAATCAGTTCATTGAAGTCGATCAATGAAAGTGTCGGTAATGATTTTCTTTGTTTCATATGTGAAAAAGGAAAATTAACCATGTCATTATCCGAACATGTAATTGTATGTTCTTTCTGTCAATCTATGATCCCTAACATTGACATTAACCAACTTCAAAATGGGTTTTTGAATTTACAAAGAGATCAATTGTAGTTGATATTTTATAAATATAAAAAATATTTTTTTCAGAAAAACATCGCCCAAAGGTTATTTAGTATTCATAGTCTATAGATTATACATATGGACTACAGCTATAGTCCATTGTCTATATACAGTCTGTATATAAAAATTTTTTTGTAAAAGTATGAATATAAATGAAGATAAATTAATAAAATTATATACGAATTATATAAATACTACCTATAGTCCATAGTCTATATACAGTCTGTATATAAAAATGTTATAGTGAAAGTATGAATATAAATAAGAATTAATTGATAAAATTATATACAGATTATACATTGAATATATATTGTATGTAGAATACATATGTTTAATTATTATTCGAAGTTTTTATTATATTTAAATTATTTAAAAACAACAATTAATTTTAGTTAAATATATTTATTTTCATGGAAAAACTTAAAAATTTTCTTTTAAACATCTACTGATTTCTTCATTTCATTCAACTTCGCTGTCAAACTCTGATTGATAATTCTTCGGTCCATTTCCGGCCAATTCATTCTTTGTGAATACATCTCGACGTAAACTGAAAACAAAATCTATTATTGTACTTTTACATTTTAGATAAAGAGTTCATTTTATTTCTTAGATCAATTATTTTACCTAATATTACGTCAAGAGCGTGTTTACAAAGAGCTGGCTTTATTTTTGTTGTTTCTTTTTTAAGTTTTGATCCAGTCCTTGAGCAAGTTGTTAATGCTTCATTGGTAAAAACAGCTTCCATTAAAGCACGTGATAAGGTCGTTTGATTTTTTGATATGATTTTGCAATTACTTAGAGTTATTTTAAAGTCAAATTTACCAAAGATAATTTGAGAGCTATCCCCACTATACTAGAAAAAAAGAGAGGGAGAACCAACACAATCAAACTTTTCTTATTTGGCCAGCTTCGGAAAAAACAAGATGACATCTGGTTCATTCCAGATATAATTTATATAAAACTATAAATGCGAATCCTCATGTCGAGTATAGAATGATACAAATTAAAAAAAAAAAAATAATAAATAATATTTGAAGTGACATTTGATGTCGGATGACAGCTGACAGCATTGCCTGGACCTGAGTATCCTGGTGTTTGTTGTGTATTATTTTTATAATATAAAAAAATATGTTTCAGGTTATCTTGTAACATTTGATGACAGCTGACAGCATTACCTGGACCTGGGTATCCTGGTGTTTATAGTTCTCCTCAAAATGTATGTTGTGTATTATTTTTATAATGTAAAAAAAAATGTTTTAGGTTATCTTGTAACATTTGATGACAGCTGACAGCATTACCTGGACCTGGGTATCTTGGTGTTTATAGTTCTCCTCAAAATGTATGTTGTGTATTATTTTTATAATATAAAAAAATATGTTTTAGGTTATCTTGTAACATTTGATGACAGCTGACAGCATTACCTGGACCTGGGTATCTTGGTGTTTATAGTTCTCCTCAAAATGTATGTTGTGTATTATTTTTATAATATAAAAAAATATGTTTCAGGTTATCTTGTAACATTTGATGACAGCTGACAGCATTACCTGGACCTGGGTATCTTGGTGTTTATAGTTCTCCTCAAAATGTATGTTGTGTATTATTTTTATAATATAAAAAAATATGTTTCAGGTTATCTTGTAACATTTGATGACAGCTGACAGCATTACCTGGACCTGGGTATCTTGGTGTTTATAGTTCTCCTCAAAATGTATGTTGTGTATTATTTTTATAATATAAAATAATATTTGAAGTTATCTTGTGACATTTGATGGCAGCTGACAGCATTGCTTAGACCTGGGTACTTTATTAGCACGTTATAGTAGATATCAACATACAACCGTATGTACATTGATTATATTAATCATCATTTATTTATATGTAATTCAATTATATTGTTTTTCCTTTTATTTTTAGATATATGACAATGTTTCAATTAAATATAGTGAATACTCATGTGAATTGTGAATACTCTTGTGACATTTGATGACAACTAACAGCATTGCCTGGAACTTTAGATAATTGGAAAAAATCAGTTGTTGGTGCTGGTGCATTATCTTATGGTGTTTCATATGGACTAGAAACTTATCAGTAATAATTTATTGTTAATTCATTAATGTTTTGATAATCTCACCTCAAAACAGAATATTTATCAAGTTATTATTTATTTTTCAGAACTAATTTATTAATGAGATCTTATTGTGAAGAAGCTGTTAAATTTGGTCATGAAGCATTACCAGCACATCAACGTCCACGACATATTACTGTCATTCTAAATCCAACTTCCAACAAAACGTAAATATAAAAAAATATAAGTTAAATTTTATATTTTAATAATAATTATTAATTTTAATTATAGAAAATCTGAAAAGCTATTTGAAAAATATTGTGAACCACTTTTACATCTTCCTGGAATTTCTGTAACAATAATACAAACTGAACAAGAAGAACGTGGATCAATTGAAAAATTAAATACACAAACTGATGCAATTATGTGAAATAATATTTGAAGTTATCTTGTGACATTTGATGGCAGCTGACAGCATTGCCTAGACCTGGGTATCCTGGTGTTTATGATTCTCATTAAAATGTATGTTGTGTATTATTTTTATAATATGAAATAATATTTGAAGTTATCTTGTGACATTATTACTGTATTAGGATGTTATAGTGGATATTGTTCTTGGTCTTGGTGATTCGAGTTTTTCTGGTATGGGCATACCAGTTGGTCATTTAACATCACATCAATGTCTTCCAATTAAAATTGGTGTGATTGGTCAAGTTGCTGATTATGATAGATTAATTGATGAATTTATGGCTGCTTGTGTTAAAAAGTATGGACAAATCAAGCATGTTTCAATTCAAGCATGTTTAATTATATATTTATATGTAAAAAAAATGATGTATTATAATTTCAATATTATTATTCTATTTTAGTTCAAAGATTTTAGAAATCATAATGCTTCCAGATTTTTGTATAAGTATCGAGACAATTATTGTACATTAAATGATGAGATTCAAGGTACAGCTTCTGTTGCTGTTGCTAGTATTTTTTTTTTTTTTTCCATTTTTTTTCTCACCAAATTGAAGCTTTTTTAATTCTTTATTATTACAGGTTTTTCCACGTAGGTATTAAATTTTTTTTGCTTTGAATAAATGAATCAATACACATTTTTATTCATATCAAAATTAATTTAATGAAAAATTCATTGATACATTTCTTTAAACGAAAATTTGTTTTTTCATTTTTTTTCAAGACAGGTTTTCATTTATATATTATTTATTAAATTTATAAAAAGTATTCGTTTATTTTTATTTTCTTTAGTGAATTTAATAGAGTTTGTAAAGTTGAAAAAAAATTAAAAAACAGGAGTTCTATATTCAAGTGGGATAAGTAATTATAATTTCAAAATGTTTCATTTGTCGAGTGGCTATTTCTAGATGATCCAAACTTGACACAAAAACATTTCGTCACATGAAATTTCAAAACTTTTTCTGTATACTTATTTTTATAGTATTATACATATATATTTTATTAATAAATGAAATATATATATTAATAAATAATAAAAAGAAAGTTTGAAATTTAATTTAATTAATATAAATTTATTCACTAAGAATTTAAAGCCAGCTGGCATTAATCCCAATGATGATTTTAAAAAGTCTAGCCTTGCCCTTTGACACACAAATTCACTTGAATATATTATTTTTAATTATCTAATTGATATCTTATTGATGAATTAATTATTTAAATATTGTTTAATCAACACACACTTTTATATAATTTCAATTATTAGACAATCATGAAAATACTTATTTAAAAATCACTTGATAGAGTAAAATCAACACACTGTTAATCATGACAATAAATAAATAATAATTACATCAACAAACTGTTGATAATATTTATTATATATTAATTATAATACGAGCAAGTATATATTATAAGCAAGTATACATATAAAATTTACATTGTAATCTAAAATATTGATTAATCAATCGTTGATTAAACTAGTCATATACAATTAAAAATTAAAAATTAAAATACAATTATATTATATTAAACTTCATCATGTACATAATAATACAGGCAAATAAAAAATAAATATATATATAATATTGCTTGATAATTAATGAACTAAAATCTTCTATTCTTTTTCAACTTTAACTGAATATATTTGGCATATTGTATTATCTAATGGATGTTCAATTAGCAATAATTTGATAAGTGAATTTATTGAACGACATAAATATGGCCTGGCTGAGCCTGATTTTAAATTGGATGATTTTATGGAATGATTATTTCTGTCTACACGGTGAGAATTGAATAAAAAAAAAGTAGGTCCTTTCAGGAAACCACCTGAAAGTGATTTGACTGTAAATGCTACTGTTTTAGAATGACCAACAAATGAAAAACCCCATTTTTTAATATCAAGTTTGCATTCATTAATACATTTTTGTATCTTTACTAATAGGTTATTGAAACATTCTTTATTAAAATATCCCTGCATAGGTATTTGACTGATATTTACATTAACAGCTTCGTTGTCAATAATTAAAGACGTTATCAGTTCATCTGAAGCCAGATGACAATGGCTGTTGGGGAATTTCTTTCGGCATTTTACATAATAATCATCACCTACTTGTATTATTTCATTCATGATTGCCTTGGTGATGGTTACATGATCATAAATGCTCAAAGCTGCAATGGCAAAAGTTGCAATTGCCATGCATTGGGCATTTCTCCGATCTTCCGAAAATTCTTGGCTGGCTTGACTGTAATCAGAGGATTCATATAGAAGCACATCTTTGTGACTTGTTTGGATTAAAATTGAAGTTCTAATTGGAGCAGGAAACGGTTTAATTTTTTTTCGACTATTTCTGCACTCATTTGTAGTCGTTTGTCAGGCATATTTTTGTCCATAAAATCAAAAGGACGATTTTTTGATGCATACAAAGCGTACATGCATGTGTAAACTCCACAATCCCAAAAATTGTTTTGCAATGGTATATTCTAAAATTTAATATATGGTTAATTAATGTATTGATATATATTATTTCATAGTTTAATTTACTTTCACATGCTCAGTCATCCAGCCTGAAAAAGGGACCAAAGTGTTCTCGTTTCTTCCATAGTATTCATCACGAAGGAATTGGAAAATAGACTAGAAGCAAATGAATTGTGCATATAAATATTTTTTTTTTTAAAATAATACCTTACTTAAGAAATTGTATAAATAATTATTGTATACATTTTAATTGTATAAATGAATATAGTTGAAATAGTTTATAATGTGTGAGTGCAAATAGATAATTATATGTATTAATTTTTTAAAATAAATACTGTATAAATGAATATTTCTTTTTTCGAGTCATAACTGTTTTTAAAAATCATTTTTTATGATATTTTAATTTTTTTTTAGTAACTTAAAGAGTAAATTAAAAACAAAAACAAAGATACTTACATTTAGAATCCCTTGGTTTTCACGACCTTGACTATCATAATATGATACAATTTTTTTCTCAAAATTTACAACACAAACTGCCCAGTGGTCACGTAAATGTATTGGAATCAGCATGTATTTTTTAGAAAAAATATTGACCTAAAAAAATAATTTGTTCTTGTAAAATAATGAATAAAGTTATACAAATTAAAAATATAATATTAATATAATACATTTTTGGTCCATCTTCTTATTTCTTCATATTGACAACTCTGCAGCTTTTGATAGAAAAATGAATTTGTCAAATAAATTAATGATGGATCTGTTTCCGTTATCAATTTGAAATATGTATTTATAATCTATGGAAAATTGTTAAAATAAAAATTGGAGACAGACGACATATTAATCAAAATTATACAGTATTATTTGTTTTAATTATTTAATTTTATTACGTTATCATTCAGCCATCTCGTTGGTCTCAAAGTTGCCAGGTCAGCCACTGATAAATCTTCATTACTACCAAGTTTTACTTGCTGTTCTTCATGCATTTCCAACCAATTCTGTTTGTTAAATAAAGTTGAGAAAATTTTCAATTATGTCTGTACAACGAATAAATTTTGAAAAGACTACAAACCGGTGTAAGAGGGAGTTTCTGTGGTGATTGGTTCTCTTTTATACTTATACATGGTGGTGAATGATCAAGTGGAATATCCACCTGCATCTGAATAACACAAATTATTTTTATAATTATATGTATACATGGCTACATAGATGTATTTAAAAACATAAAAAATAATAAAGAAAATTTAAAAACAAATGTAGTAATTAATAAATATTTTTTACTAACAATAAGTGACAAGAAAAAATCTAAATAATATTACTATTTGATAAATATATATTCATACTCACCACTTCATCATTTTCAAAACTCGAAAGTGCACTCGGTTGAGCTGTGTCATCATCGTGTTTATTAATGTACTTGGTTCCAAACTATTAAATATATAAAAACATTATATCCTACAGTTTTATTTCATGGTTCATCATTTCACTGTCACTTCTAGATGACATACCCTCTTCAGATGATGAAGTGGATGGTTCCTCAAAGATGCCAGCTCCACTTTTCCTCTGCTCTTTACTTAAACCAAGGACATAGCGATTGTAATGTCGAGTAATTGTTCGCTCAACTTTGATGCACATATTACTCCATACAATCGGTGTCACTTGGTTTAATGATTGTTGCCACAAATCCTTGACTATTTTATCACTATAAGTATGATTAAAACCAATGTGCTTGTCGAAATAACATTTGGCAATACCCCAAGCCATTTCTATCGCATTATACTGATAGTGATATGGTGGTAATCTTAATATTGTGTGCATTGTATTTTCCCTAATGTATTCATCTATGATGAATTTTTTTTGTTGATTTCCTTTTAATAATCCACACAGTCGAAGTAGTTGTTTTTTATTAGAACCTTCGACGTGTGGAATATTTTTTTGTTGTAACCAAGTTCTTAATTCATTGACGTTCCAGCTTGAACTTGGGAGCTTTTCATACTTGAAATTAAATATATTTTTTTTAATTAATTATATTTTTTTATATACACGAATATATAATTTAAATAAAAATAATACTATATTTTTGACTGAATTAAAAAAACAAATCTATTTTTAAAACGAAAATAAAATCAATCTTACGAGGTAAAAAAAATTATTCTTTAATAAAAAATAAACTTCACGAATAAATTATCTTTAAATTATTACATAAGTATATACAGCAATCCATGCAACAAGTGTTTTCTAAAAACTTGTAAAAATTAAAAAACACTTGTTGTATATAAAACACTTGTTGCATGGCACCTTATATACACCAGCGCCTCCCTTGTGTTTTGTGTGAACTTTGAGAAAATCAATACTTTGGCGTTGCGCAAATCAATAAAATGCATATAGATGTGATTACTGTGCGCGTGTGTGTGTGAATGCGCAGAGTTTGAATTTAAAATTATAGCTGACACACATTTGTAAATTCATAAAAAAAAATTATACAATTTTATAAACTTGAATAACAAGAATAACAATAAAAAAAAATAAAAATTATTACTTGTACTGAGTGATAAGGAGCATTATCGAGTATTATTGCTGTTGGTTTTTTCAAGTTTGACAGTAATTGCTGTGTAAACCATTCTTGAAATTTCACAGCATTCATTTCATCATGATAATCATCATCAATCTTTGGTTTTTTTTTTGTTTGGAGGATGAATTCAGCTCCTGGTACAAAACCTTCCTTTCCACCTGCATGAAGGATTATACATATATCTTGCACCAGGATTAATTGTTTTTTTAGAGCAACTTTTTTATTTTGCCATTCTTTTGTCTTCCTTGCACCTTGTCTAAAAATCCATGTCTCGTCCACAAAAACGAAATCCAAGCCTTTTTTTTTTAGGTCTATATATGCAGAGAGAAATTGAATTCTTTTGATAGCGATGTCTTTGCGATGAATCAAATACCGCCTTCCATCCCTTCTTTTCCATGAAAATCCCATCCTTATTATTAATTTACGTAAAGTACTATTCGAGCCATCGAATTTAATGTTTTTTTCCCTATTTTTTTAAAAACAAAGTTATTAAATTTAATAAGACACACAAACCAGTTAAAGATAATGAATATTAAATAAAATGGCATTTTTGGTTTTTTGATAAACAAAATAAACACGTGTTGTCAATATTATTAATGAATTAATGAATATTAATATTTGTTATAAAACACGTAAATTATGCTCTACAAAATCTAATTAGCTATACAATAAATAAATTAAGCATTGATATAACGAATCAACATACAATAACATTACTTACTATTGAAATTAATAAAATATTAAGTGCATTATTGAATTAAAATGAAAAAAATTTTGCAAGATTAAGTCCTTATTTTATTGGTGATTTAATTAAAATTTAATTGATCCTTTCAAATTTTTAAATTTTTTTTTCAACAAATAAATTTAAATAATTATTTTGATTTTCTTAATTGCCAAGAAAATAAATCAATAAATAATACATATTGGAAAAGCTGTAGCATTTATTATCTGTTGATAATAATATTATACTTTATTTAAAAAAAAAACTTTTATTTATTTATTATTTTTCTCAGTGCCCATGAAGTATAATCAAAAACGTACCTTATTAATTCAAGAAGCTTCGACACGGTGATAGACTGACCTAAAGAATTTGGATTTTATTAAATATTATATTAGGGTAAAAAATTAAAAATATATATTGGCTATATACTAACGAAGGACGGCGAATTCATATATAATATTTTTGATTTGTTGTTTTACAATTCCCGGCTCCTTATTTTACCAGGAGTCGAAAATTCAACGCCTGCTTGAGCAGATTCAACATGACGTTTTACTGTTTGCGCGCTCCAGCCAACAGCCGCGCCTACCATTGCCCTATTATATTTATTTAAAAAAAAAAAAATGTTCATTTATCTACAGATATTCAGTGAGTAAAATATCTAAATGAAATAATTATTTAATGAGCATAAAATTAATCAAATTAAATAGAAAAATAATAATTTTTCTGTTAAAGATTACATTCATGGGGTGGATCACTTGAAGAAGCATTTAAATAATATGCAATTGCAATGTTCAATTACATGAGTCCAATAGATGATGTTGAAATATTACAAAAATATGATATTGAATCAGAAGGACATGATTTAGACAGTCTATTGTATAATTATCTAGATGAATTATTATTGATGTTTAGTGCTGAACCATTTTTAATTGCAATTGGAAAAAACGTTGTGATAAAGCCAAAAGAAATGATGATAAAATATTATTTAAAAAAGTTGAACGTTCATTGAGTGAAATACGAGTTGAATTTGAAAGTGCTGAAACATCACGTGATGGTTTA
>MKYW01000547.1:64675-75165 GCA_015776835.1 Aphidius ervi
ATTGCGGGAGTTATTGCGGGTCCCGCAATAACGATTCGCCGACAAGAAATTTTAGTCGCAATAGAAAAACATGAAGGCGCTTGTTGTTGCTTTCATGTAAATTCTACTTTATTTTTGCATTTACATACGACTATGGCAGCTTCACATGAAAGCAACAACAAGCGCCTTCATGTTTTTCTATTGCGACTAAAATTTCTTGTCGGCGAATCGTTATTGCGGGACCCGCAATAACTCCCGCAATACGGGACCAAGAATAGCACCCCAGGTTTGTTCTGTTGTTCATGTTGGTTCATGTATTTCAGTGACGCTCAACTTTTCTACAAGAAGTTGCAAAATAATAACCTATACAAAACGGTGTGTATTTTTGATGTTATGACTTATGCGTACTTTTTATCATATAATGTGTAATGATTATATATTTTCATCATAAAATATGACGTGATTATGTATTTCAAAACGTTTTTTTTGCATATCGTATTGGAAACTAATGCAGAGTAAAATTAATCTCAAAGCTTTTTTGCAGATGAATCTAGCTTATCAACATCAATATCAATTATAATAAACGAATATTTAAAAGACTGTGATAGAATAAATAAATAACAAATAGTGAAATGAACTACGAATCAGAAAAAGTAGGTCCAGATAGAAAAACTACTGAGCTACGTCTAACATCAAAAATTAGTCAACCTTGCTGTACTTTACAATCACAACCAGGGATATCACGATCAGCTTCTCGGTCGTCTATGAGTAAGTTAACGATAATTTCGCGTTAGTTTATCATCAATTTTCTAGTCGAATTCATTTTGCTAATTAATTTGCATGATTTTTATATTCTGTTTTATTTATGCTTTTATAAGAAGAAGTATGAATAAGTAAATAAACAAATATATCTTGGAATCATTTTTTTATCAATTTGTTCATTTACTTAATCCAACAATGAAGTCATTTACCCCCCCCCCCTATTCAATAGTATTTACGGGTCTAGGTCAACATATGAAAAACTTTTCTTACATAGGAATCAGCACCTTGTTAACTGTTGCAAATAATCAGTTTCACTGAAATGGTCAACAAGCAATCAAGCTTCTTTAACAATTCTTTTTCTTGTCTGCACTTCTCATCGCTATCAGATTTCTTAAAATTCTTGGTAAATTAAACGCAGTTTCAAAACTTGGAAAAAAATAATATAGTGTTAAAATGTGAATAGATACGTTAACAATTATATTTTTTATTTTGTAAGAAAACATGTAGACTTAATTGATCATTTTTTAAAATCATATATTAGGAACAGAAAAATTAACTCTTAAAATATCAGTCCAGTAATTGATTTTTTTTTTAGAAATTAAAAAAAAATGTGATAATTATTCAAGTTTTTACTGTTTTTTTTTTATAATGCATAATTTAGTTAAATGATTGTGTTAAGTTATATTTTCTATGCCCATATAAACCATTCTCTGTATATCATAGTTATGAAATCGAATAAATTTAAAAAATGCTGCTCTTAAGTGTATATATGCCGTACAATATTATACAATCACTCAAGACAAAAAAAATCTATGTTTAGTCCCAACTCACCTACGCCTAGATCTATCTAATTATTACCAATGTTTATCCACAAACCGCGCCCACTTTGTTCAGAATATATCAGTAATCGAATTGCCTTGAACATTTTAAGAGAAGTGTTTCTATCGATTATGTCAAATTGAAAAGATTAAACTATTCATTGAGGTTTAACTATCCTTGAGAAGCTAAAATCGTCAAAGATGATGTCAATTCATGATACATTGGTAAAAATAACAAAAGTTATTAGATTGAGAGTAAATAATATATACGTGCATATTTCATTTTTTTACAGTTTAAACGCGCTGAAAAAGTTATCGTTCAATAACAATTTATCATAATTAATCCATTTATTTATTTATGTAACAATTATTATTACATTTAGCTTCCGGTTTTTATAGCAATTGTCTTTTAGTTATATTATACAGCTCATTAAACATAATTCATTGTAGATTCGATTACTTGTATCAGTCTGGTGATTTGTTTTATTAAGTAGATATCTTAGATATTGTTTTCATTGCATGACAGATTGCATGGAGCCTATCTACGAAAACTCAAATCACAAAATGAGTAACGATGTGCGTCGTGAATCAGGTGAGTTTGATTAATCACATTATAAAGAATTTTTTATAATATATTTAAAAAATTTATACTTAAATCTATTATGGCTTAAGTATTCATATATTTTTTTTTTTTAAATATAAACAGATACAAGTGTCGTGTTGACAGAAGACACAGACAGCTTTATAATAGGAAATAGAGTATGGGTCGGTGGAACAAAACCTGGATCTATAGCTTACATTGGAGAAACACAATTTGCACCAGGCGATTGGGCTGGGGTAGTACTAGATAAGCCAATTGGTAATTGCTTGGTCATTTATGAGTCAGTTATTATTATCAAATTTTCTATTTATCGAATATTTATTATGTGTTTTTTCATTTTACAATACTACAAAGGAAAGAACGATGGATCAGTTGCTGGTTCAAGATATTTTCAATGTGCTCCTAAACATGGAATATTTTCACGTCTCACTAGGCTAACTTGTCACCCATTATCAGAAGCTGCTATAAATATGTCGAACCAAAAAAAAATTTTATCTATGTCACCATCACTGAATACATCAACAACGAGTCTTTCGTCATCATTATCACATTATCGTGATCTGAAAATTGGTGATCGGGTGATTGTGTCGTCAAGCCAGGGAAGTAAAACTGGTGTACTTAAATACTTGGGCATGACTGAATTTGCGACTGGAGATTGGTGTGGTGTTGAATTGGATGATCCAGTTGGAAAAAATGATGGCTCTGTTGCAGATATAAGGTTTAAATTGATTATTAAAATATTATTTGTTTTTTTTTTTTTGTTTTTTACCATACTATAAAGTGAAATTAAACAAAAAGTGTATCGACTCGTTTACTTTATGATTATATTTCAGATATTTCCAGTGTCCACCGAAACATGGTCTGTTTGCTTTAGTACAAAAAGTATCAAGATCACCATCAAGCAAACGTTCGTCTTTGTCTCTTCGCAAGCCAACTTATGGAGCTTTGAATACATCAATTACAAAAACAAGTTCCAGAGAATCTTTGACTTCTTTATCAAGTATAACTAGTACAACTTCTAATAATATCCGAGGAAATATAACTGGGCGGGTAAGATTTGCCGAGTGAAGTTGCTTGTAACTCCGAGATACGTTTATGGTATCAATAAGATATAAATGAAACACTTTTTTCGTTTATTAATTATTAAGCTTGACATGGAAATATTTTTTGTTGTTTATTTTTATTACTGTTTGTTTTTGTTATTGTGTTTTAATCGGTTAAATTACAGAAAGTCCGCCAATCTACATCTGGCCAAAGTACACTCCAGGTGAGGCAATAATTCTCTCAAAAGCATGTTAATTAAGTAAACTTAGAATATGTATATAGAATTAATATAATTCTGTTATTGTATTTAAAAAGTTTGTAAAATGTATTTGTAACGGAAATAAAACACTATTTTAGTATTCTAAGCATATATAATATAGATCTACAATTGAGTCATTAATAGTTGACAAAAAACAATGAAAAAGTATTTAAGTATAACACTAGCATATAGATACAAATTTCTTTATAATTTAAGATATGACTATAGAATGTTATTGAAAAGAAAGCTTTTTTTTACAATTATTTTTTTATTCTCTGCATACAATTTCTATAATAAGAATTATCTAAAATGGTTTTCCTGTAGCATCTTTGATAAATCGATCTAAATTTAAAGCCTCATCAAGTATTAATATAAATAAAAAATTTGTTTTCACAACATGAATCCGGATAAAAACTTTTAATTTTCATGGCATAATCCTTGTATTTTTCTAAATGAAATTTTTTCTAATTTATTAGTTCCAAAATATTTCCTTAAAAAAATATACATTTTTCAGGAAATATTAAAAGAAAAACAACAAGAAATCGATATGTTACGAAAAGAAATAAATCTAGAGAGAGAAAGGATTACAAAGTCTGCTATCCAAGCTGATAATGCTGAACAGTCAATAAGTGCATTAAAACAAGAATATAGCAAGGTAGATATTTACTTATGGGAAAAATATATTATGATTTAAATACCAATAATGCTATGTATTTGTTTGAATGAATATATTTTTAATTTTTACTTAGTATCGAGAAGAGACGGAAAAAATTATTTTTGATGCACAATCGGCAATGACGAAACTATTAGAAGAAAAACAAATATTAAATGTCCAATTAGAAGATGAGAAAAAAAAATGTGAAGATCTACTATTCCGATTTGAAGAAGAATCAATAAACAATGAAGATATACAGGTTCATTGACTTATTTATTCTTTTCTGCTATAAAAATTTTTATATTGTATGCATTTACTTAAAGTTTGCTAATAATAATTTTTTTCTTTTTCATATTTTAGAAAGAAAGATCTAAACAAAATGTAAGTACTCAATATTTTTTATTATAAATTAAAAATTAAAATAGGAAATATTTAGACAATTAATTTCTCGAATTTTGTCTGTCAGGTTGTGAATATTGTACATGAAAATAAAATACAAGTATTAGAAGGACAATTAAATGAAGAACGAAAGCGAATCACTCAATTGGAGTATGATAATACAAAACTTTTCGAAGTCGAAGAAGAATTGGCAACATTACGCAGTGAAAAAAAAGTATATTCAGGTACTGGCTTATTCATTGATTATATAATATAGAATTGTAAATATAAATTTATGAACGTTTCTTTTTTCTTTTAAAGAGCTTCAAAGCGAAAATCTTAGACTAAATAAAGCTAAAATTGAATTAGAAAAACAAATACTGGAACTTGAAAGTAAAATTGCAGACTTGAAAAATAACTTTCAAAATAAAGAATTAGATATTCAAAATTCAATGATCGTCAAAATAGAAAACTTACAACAAGCTATCAATGACAAGAGTGTATTATTAGATAAAACTCACGAAGAATACCAAGGTCTTTCCGCATCAATGACTATCGAAATTGAAGAATTACAACAAATTGTTTTAAATCTTAGAAATAATGTTAGAGAAAATGAATTAATCGTTGATAAATTTAAACAAATAATTGACGAAAAGAACAAAGAACTTCAGTTAAAAAATGATGAAATTAATATTATATCAATAAATATAAAAAAATTTCATGAACAAATTGAGTTAAAAGACAAAGATATTGAAAAAATTACAGAAACATTGCAGGAAAAAGTTGCTGAGCTTGAGAAATATGAAAAAAAATTATCTAATAAAGAAGCAATATCGTTGGTCAATGAAAAAACCCTAGAAAATTTAGAAACTACAATTGAAAAACTAAAAAACCAATTAAAAATTCTTGATGAAGAGAATTTAAATATTCGAGATGAATTAAAAATAAAAAAAAATCAAATGACAATAGAAAAGGAAAATTTAATGAAGAATATTGATAATTTATCAACAATCAATACGAACTTTGAGATACAAGTATCTGAGCTTCAAAATGTTATAAAAGTGCAAAATGCTGAGAAATGTAAATTAGAGAAAACTATTAAATCAAATTCAGATAATCAACTCAAGAAAAACGATGAAATTTCAACAGAAATAGCTGAAAAAACTATAAAATTAAATCTAGCTGAACAAGAAAAAGTAGAATTGAAATCTCAAGTGACATTGAAAGATAAAGAAATAAAAACTTTATTAAAAAACAATACAGAATTGGAGGATGCGATAGCACTTGCACAACAGACTATAACTAATCTTGAAAACGAATTGAACGTTCGAGATAATAATTTAACAGAAAAAAAGGAAAGCTTAGTATTTTCAAACAAAAAAATCAATGAATTAAATATTGAAAAATCACGATTAGAAGATAGAATATCGGCTATTATTTCTTCATCAGCTAACTCATCAGAACAATTAGTAAAACACAATGAAGAACTTACTTTAAAAGATATAGAAATCGCTCAACATCGTCAACAAATTAGTCAACTTGATATTTTAATTAAGGAAGCAGATCATAAATTGCATGAAAAAAATATCGAATTAGAATCTAGTTCTAAACAGATAGATGGTTTAAAATGTGAATTATTACTTCGAAAAGAAAATTATAAAAAATTAAGTGATACGCTTTTATCTAAAGAAAATGATAATTCTCGAATCAATACAAATCTCGAAAAGCAAATAGAAAATTTGATCAATGAGAGGGAGACAACGAATGTTCAAAATGCATATAAAATGTCTGAAATTATCAAAAAACTCGCAATATCCGAAAATAATTGTAAAGAAAGCCAAAATGAAATCGGAAATCTAGAGAAAAAAATTTTACTGTTTGAGACTAAAACTTCAAATTTGGAATTAGAACTAAAAAATTTAAGTAATAAAAATGAAAAGTTTCATTGTGAAAATACAAATATTATTCGAGAGTTAAGACAAAAAATTGAAATTCAAACAAACCTATATAGTGATCTTGAAAAGAAAAATTTATTGTTAGAAGATAAAAAAAAAGCCCTTAGTGATAAAATTAGTACAGAAGAAAAAAAAACTCAGGAACTTAAAAATTTTGGCGAACAAAACGAAATTGAAGTTGCAAAAATAAAAGAAGAGTTAAATACAATAAAATCACAATGCAAAAGTCTTCGCGACAACAATAATCAACTTGAATGTGATGTATTATCACGAGAAAATATCATAAAAAGTCTTAATGACGAATTGGAAGCTCAAAAAAATGAAAATATAATTATAACAACTAAAAAAGCTCAATACGAAGAGAAAATTATTTCTCTTGTTGCTCAAAATAAGAAACCAACGGCTATACAGATGGATCTAAAAAAAAATTTAGAGACATCTGAAAATAAAATTCAACAATATGTAAATGAAATAAAAATTTTAGAAGGAAAAATTAGTAAATTAGTCAAAGATCAATGCCGATTGGAAGAAGAAAATAGCCATATAAATTCAACACTTCAAAAAGCATTGGATGAATTGAAAAAAAATAAAAATAATCAAAATAATAACAATCAATTAAAATCTAATGAAGCCATTAATGATCACAGCTTGGAGAAAATAATCGAAGACAATGAGGCTTACAAAGGTCAAATTGATTTTTTAAACTCTGTTATTGTTGAAATGCAGAAAAAAAATAAAACACTGCTTTGTAAAATAGAAGTACTTGAAATGGGAGTATCGCCAGTTGAAGCAATTGATTTGAGTACATTAGAAAAAAAACTATATGCACAGAGAATGTTTTGTGATATTTGCGATCGATTTGATCTTCATGAAACAGAAGACTGTCATATGCAATCCCAAGATTTTGAACAAAAACAATCAATAAAATTGCAAACACCTACTAAATCAACTGAACGGCCTTACTGTGAAAATTGTGAAAGTGAGTAAAACAAATCATTACTTTTTATGGTTCACTAATATAAAAATATTTGAATGTCTGAAGTAGATTTTTGAAAGCATCAATTTTGGCACTGTCTTATAGTATTACTACTAAGTAAAAAATCTAGTTTTTTACGAAAGAAAACTAAATCCCTTATTTTGAACTTGGCAAAACTACATAAAATATAAAGAGAACCACAAATAGTAGAAAGGCCATAATGGACGGTAAGTCACGTCTCTCACCACGGGGCGAAACGGGCCTGCATTTGGATATTGCCATTTCTAGAATGCGTTAGGTTCTCGTATTAGTTCTTGTCACTCCCACCGTTGTTGGTTTGCAAGATAAGCGAACATGGCTCTTCCCGGTGATATAGAAGGAGGATGTGGAAGAAATCCTTGGGTCCGTTCGAAAACTCACTTGGAAGCCCGGGGGTACGTTCCGGTAGGGGGACCGCAGTCCTTGGCCATGTGCGCAGAAGTTAAACATAAGTTATTACGCACGTGAATTTTTACGTACACATACGTAATTTTAAAATTTTACTTTATTCTTCGACTTCTGCGTTTATACGTGGTCATAATGCGCAAAAAAAACTACAAGCGTAAATGTGTGTTCCGTCCCTATCCCTGTGTGTTAAAGTTGTCAACTTTGACATCAATTATCTTAAAAAAAACTAGCACGAAAATTTTGAAAAAATTCATTAAAATAAGTTATTATTCTGGCTTTCATTTGAGACCACAAAATCACAAATTCAATAACGGAAAATATCTTTTTCAACCTTAGAAGTTAATTATTTTTTTGAAATCCGTGGTACCGTCAAGGCACTATTCGGACGGCTCCTAGAAAGCGGACCATTTGCCACGATAATTGTGATCCGCGAAAATCACATTTAAGACAGATTCGACGCGCAGTGCTACACGGAGAGAGATCCGCAGCATATATTACTGTAGTGGTATCGTAAAAATCATAGCTGACGTCATTCTAGCGACTAATTCCCACTTATTATAATGATTATTATTATATTTCATCTAAATTATTTACTGTAGTCTACCGGAATTTTTGGAAGTCTTGAGTTAATGGTATACTTTACGCCAGAAATTACTGTAGTGTACAGCAGATTTTCCCGCCAGATGACACGAATATTTATTGGAAATCAAGTGTGTTTTTAACCTCTTCTAAAAAAGTTTATTGTTTTTATTTTATTCATGAATCTAAATAAAAATGCAGTGAAACACATGAAAATTATAAAATGGTTTATTTTTTAAAAATTAATAAACACGTTACATTTTTATTTTGATGTTTAAACAATAAGGTTTTATTTAATTTTTTGTGTTGTTTTTTTGTTTTTTTTTTGATTAAAATTACTGTAGTGTAGTAGGAAATTCTAGTCGATCCTGGTGGCCTCTCCACGTAATTTCTCAATTTCCAGTAGACTACAGTAAAATTTGTTTGATACTCTACAGCATTGTTTGCTGCGGATTTCTCTCCGTGTGGATTTTCTACTTAGCTGTAATTGTAGCCAAACAATCAATATCTACATTATTTTACTTAGCTAGATTTTCCACTTAGCTAGATTTTTACTTAGCTTTAATTATAGCCAGACAATCAATATCTACATTATTTTACTTAGCTAGATTTTTTACTTCAAAAAACTTGGAAAAAAAAAAAATTTTACGAAAAAAAACTAAGTTCAAATAAAAAAACTTATTTCGAACTTGGCAAAACTAGACGAAACGAGTCAAAAAAAAAAAATACGGATGGTCATAATGGCCATAATCTGCAATGAGCCGCCACGGGGGGCACCATGGGGTGCTCGGGCCTGAGTTCGGTATCAGCCCAGTTTGCCTCACCCACCGGATAAACATATGTTCATAATAATATTCTCATATTGGCAATTGCCGAGTTTATCTAGATTTTTTACTTAGCTGCTAGATATTTTACTTAGCCTTAATTATAGCCAAACAATCAATATCTACATTATTTTACCAGCCAAATTTTTTACTGAGCTGCTGGATATTTTACTTAGTCTTAATTAATTATAAAAAAATATAAAAATTAAACTTAAAAAAAAAAATAAGTCCCTTATTTTGAACTTGGTAAAACTAGCCAAAACTAGATAAAACGCAATGAGAACTGTGAGTAGTAAAAACGCCATAATCTACAATAAGCCGCCACAGGGGGCACCATGGGGTGCCACGGGACTGAATTTTTGTACAGTCGCAGAGTTCGTTCCAGCTTCCACGAAATACTCGGATTGATTTCGGGGGGCAGGGCATTTTCATCTGACTTCGTTCCTAAATAAAAACTGGATTCGTTCCAATCGTTTCCCTTACCGTGTCCCCTCCACTTTGCCACAATTTAGTTTTTTTGGTATTACTTAGATATTATTATTTAATATCAAATATTAATACTGATGTTAATTAAATTGTTTGATAGATATTTTTAATTAATATATAATTTGGCTTTTATATATTTTTATTATTTATTTTATAAGCAAAAATTTATTAATTTTGACTGATATTTAAAAGAAAATATAAACATTGAATATTGATATTATATATTATTAATATATAGTATTTATCATATTATATTATTATTCTCTGGCGGAACTGGCAAGATCGCTTTTGTCGCCTGTGCGATAGCAAAACCAGAGCAAAGCCAGAAATAATAAATACAGAATATTAATGATATCAAACGTAAATTTAGGCTTTGTATGGATCATAACAAAAAAAAAAACCTAGTTTTTTCTACAAAAAGAAGCGTCAAGTATTCGAAATCTTTTAGCTGTTTATTTTTTCAATACAAAAAGATGTGGTACCAAAAAAGTCAAGAATTAAATATATTTTAAATGCATATAATTCAGTCTTGACTGTTGACAAAATTTTAAACTTGACCCCACCTGCAGGTTCAACATATACCTATATAAATATGATGTTTAAATTGTGAAAAAAATGTGGGGTCAAGTTTAAAATTTTGTCAACAGACAAGACTGAATTATATGCATTTAAAATATATTTAATTCTTGACTTTTTTGGTACCACATCTTTTTGTATTGAAAAAATA
>MKYW01000549.1:2485-13658 GCA_015776835.1 Aphidius ervi
ATGTCTTTTTTACAAGTCTGGCTTTACTCTGGAAAAGGTCTGGATTTACTATTGCTTCACACTAGGGATTTTTGTGTTTAGCCGATTCAAGTCAACCTCAAAACGTCAAAATCTGTCAACTTTTACATTACTTGTTATACTTATATTTATGTCTTTACATCAATATTATTGCTAAAAATAAGTTCAATAATAATTTAATTTAAATAATATATCCATATAAAGCCCAAATTTACGTTTGATTTCGTTAATATTCTGTTTTTATTATCTCTGGCTTTGCTCTGGTTTTGCTCTGGCTTTCGCGACAAAAGCGATCACGCCAGTTCTGCCAGGGATGTCTGTGTAGCAGCCATCTTGAACTTCCGGGTTTCCGAGTGACTTTTCGAACGGACCCCTGAACACCCAAAGAAAGCGCCTAATAATCAAACTATCGACTCCCAAAGAATTTTATCTTCACTCCAATATTCTCCACAGAAATTCCAATAGAATGAGTATAACAGTTTATCACGATTCCGTCAATTCCAGGCTAATTAGATGGCAACTTTAATTCATTGGAGAAAAATTTCTTCGGTATTAAGTTGTAACCACTGGATCTCCAAGTTAAAAATTGGTGGCTGATGGCGCTTGACAAAATTTTTTTTATATAGATTTCACATAGAAAAGCTTCACAAACGCCACCATCGGAAAAAAAACGCCCTAATGAGAACATCCTCTGAATACGGGTGCTGAGCCGAGACGACCCATCGAACACAGCTATTGACTCGATCACTTCGCGTGATCTTTTGAATATTATTTTTACGTTGTTATTTAAATAAAGCTATACCCGAGTGAAAACTATTCAGGGTATCTCTAATTGGCCTCCAATTTCTCTCCGTGCAGTAGGGTCTCGCCTCAATTTTTTGAAACGCAAGCGCTCTTACTGGGTATAAGTATTTTAAGGTGGTTCATTCGTAGTCAAATATACAATACTTTTTTATGTATATTTACTTATAATAAAACGATGGTGTATGGAAGAACACTAAAGACTTGAAAGTCCATATATATATATTCATTTTTCTTTAATTGCCAACCATCGATGTCAAAATGACAAATTCTATTTATGTAATTAATTAATTATATTATATCATCAATATTTCTCACAAAGTATTACAGAGTTGATTACGTCATTTATTAAATGACGGCTCAATTTTTTTTAAAAGTATTGTATAGAAGAGATACGTGTATAACATACTAATGAAACAGTGCTGCTTCTGTATGCTCTGTTCTTTATCTATATCTATCTATCATTATCTTCTGATAAAAAGTCTCAGAGATATTCACAAACACACTATATGAACTAGTTAATTTCATCATGGTGCGAGATCGTTTGCCTGATTTATTTGCTGTTAGTGACAAATTGATTATTATCTTATTTTCAATTGTTGGGATTATTTAAAAAATTACCAATTAAACATAAATAGAAACAAACAAACTTACATCAATATATTTTAGTTCAATTATTTTTTGTTATTAGAATGGACGTAATAATTCTATAGGAAGAAGGTTCTTGGATGATATATGTATTCAACTGACACAAAACAGACGACTTCAAAGCATTCTTGATGATGTCCGTACAGGTTTTCAGTACTCAGAGTTAAATAATAAACAATTGAAAAGAAAAAGTGTTAAAAGCAAATAACTTGTGATTTTAGGTAGATAAAATTCGCAGAATGATTGATATACTCCAGGATGATGTGAATATTGTGAAAAACTTGCATAAAAACAATTTGTCGCATTTAAATTCAGGTAAAATTTCTAATCATCAAAATGTTTGGATTTTCACAATTATTTTTTTTAATTTCAGATTGTCAAACTGAATTAAAAAGACGGACATTCAAAATATCTCAAGTAGCTTTTCAGATACGAAATGAGTTGGAAAGTAAGTTTTTTTTTTTTTTATTTCAACTATTTAAATTGGGTTAATGGATGGAAAAATAAATTAAGTTTCAATGGTTATAAAGAGTGTAAAAGATCCGAATTCCTGGTATCAAATAATATGCAAATTGTAGTTTATTGAAATTTATTTATTGACAAAAACTGTAACAAAATTACAAAAAAAACTCGATATTAGATAATTCTATGGGTGAATGAATTCCTTTACAAACCAGATACTCGTCGCAAGACGATTTTAGTTTGTCGATTAGAGTTGAGTACCTGACGAGACTCTAATGACTTTGTAGGCGTTGATTTACTGATCGGAGGACAAATGCTGTTTTCAAAATCTTCATCGATATTAAGGTTTGGACTCGATAAATTTCTCTGCATTTTTTCTTTTATTTCGGGAAATTTTTCATAGATCATTACTAACTGATCTCTTTTAATAGTTCCAGTAATCTCGACTAAAGTATTCACAATTTCAGCATCTAATTCATCTGAAAGTAGGCTGATTTTTTTACTTAATTTAGCCAATGTCGGCAATAACACCATAGTCTTATGTTTTTCAATTTTATCTCCGATTATTCCCATATTATTCGTTAAAGTATCATCTTCTCCAAACGAATCTCTTCGAATACATAAACTATTTATCTGAATCAAACCACTTGAAACAATCCAAAGAATATCTTTCACAAGACATTTAAAGTTGTTAGTTGTTAAAATTAATGTATCTCCAAATAATATACTTTCAAAAACTGTGTTAACTTTCTCGAGTAACTTGAGCCATCCAATTAGTTCTAAATTATCTAATAGAAATTTATATATAGTTTTTCGTTTTTCGAAATTTTCACTTCCAGGTAACGTCAACATTAGTTTTTCATTTTTTTTCATTTTTCTTCTATAAAATTTATTTTCAAGTTTTACTCCATTATAATGAAAAATTGCTCCAAAGAATTGAGTTGCGATAAGGTTTTTATTTTTCATTAAAAGACGTTCTCTAACAAGAAAAATTGTCATATCTTTGATTGTTTTATCTTCATCAGTTAGCATTGTTAAAATATGAAAAAAGAAAGGTCCCTTGACTTTAACAAAATCTTCAACCAAAAGCTCAATCAATAAAATAACAATAGCTTCTCGTACTGTTCGCTCACTATCTTTCATAGTAATACACATATCGGGAAGAAATGGTTCAACCACTGATGTGAACCTTGTACAAACATCAACAAGAGCTTTTGCTGCGTTTACACGAACAGCTGCACCAACTTTTGAGTTCATATTATGAGTGCAAAGTAACTGACGAAAAATTGGCATCATCTCATGAGCAATTGATTGATCTCGCATTGCTTGTTGTCCCAAGACTACGACGATTGCTGCTTGGAGATCTGCTTGATTTTTTATTGAATCAGGCATACTTTCACTGTCTATTATAATTCCCTGAAAAACTCTTAGAGTTGAGAGTTCAATTTTATTTTTGCAAAGGAATGATGCATGTCCAAGAGTACTAACTGCTTTTATATATAACTTAACGTTATTAAACTTTGAATTGTCTTTTATCATATGTTTAATAATATTCCTAGACCTTGAGATAAGTTCTTCCATTACTGACCGAATATTTGCTTGGTCTTCTATACACTCGTGATATGATGAATAAAGAATATCCAAAGCAATACTCACAATTCTTGGATGGACTTTAAAATCTTTAAGACTCTCATAAAATTCAGTTTGAATTTTTTTAATGATACTATTCTTCAAGTTTGACAATGATGATCTGAGTACATCTAATGATAGATAATCTAAAAATTTTTTACCTAAAAGAAATTCTTGACAATTAAGAAAATATTTGTCCATGTTAGGCACTTGAATTACTTTAGAAATTGAAGACAAAAGAATCCAGGCAGCTTGCTTGTGTTCAGATTCAATTTTTGATTGAACTTTGATAATAAAATCATTTGTGAGAGCACCAGTACGTGTCCAAGCTTCACAAATTTTTGTCAAATGTTTTCTCATTTTCATTGTGTTTAATTTATTTATAATTTTCCATGATATGCTATCACTGTCATTGTTTGATGCTGAACTCAATAAAATTCGATGAATTATTAGATTTTCAAAAATTTCTAGAACTTTTTCTTGAACACTGATTTCTATATCAAATACTTGTGGAATAACTGACTTTATCCAAAGTCCATAAAAGTTTGGATAGTCTGGATATTTTTTCAAAAACGATGTTAACACTTGAATTGCAGATCGGCGAACCGTCATAGCTGGATCTTGACAATGTTTACTGACAATATGGATAGCTGTTTCTAATATATCTGAATTTATCGCAACTACATTTTCAAGTATTAGTATTGCACTGCGACGTATTATAGCTCGTTCATCTTCAGCTCGAATTTTCAACATTGATATTAAAAAATTTTTTTCAGGTAAAATTTTTATGTCTGAGCTAATTGATTTTCGAAGATCTTCAAGAACTGGTATAGCTTGATAGTGTTCATCATCTGACGTAAATAGTGTTTCGAGAAATAAATTAGACGGTTGATCAGTGTATTCTTTTATTGTAGCGAGAGCACGACCTCTTACCATACAAGATATATCAGTTGTACGACTTAGTACTGTTGCCAAAAGAGTTTTACTTATTTTCTGCTGCATTATCAAGTTTCTATTATCTATTGATGTGTCTTCATCAGGAGTGTTGACTATATCTAATAAATAACGTCCTATTATTTCTTGGGCAAAAACACGATGAGATACTTTATTTTGATGAGAAAAGAGTATTAAATCATCAATAATCTTTTTCATCAAGTTTGTCCGTTTTTTTCCAATATTTATTAGTTTTCCAATAATTATTGCTTGTTTTTGTCTTAATTCTAATCTTTCTGGACAATTCATTATAAGACCTTGAATTAATAATAAGATACCAGTCTCTGCTTTTTTTTTGTAATCTTCAAGTAAACTCTTTAAAAATTCTACTGAAGTATTTCTCACAAGACCTGTTAACTTTACCGACAAGTTTCCAGAGCTGACTAAAAAATTTTGCATCATACTTTTAATAATGAGTTTTATAGTAGTTTCAGTAAGTCCGTGACATTCTTGACAAAGTAATTGAAGAGCTGCATAAGCATTTTGAATTAAAGTACTCAATGATCCAGATGAAGGTGATGATGTTGGATTATTTTCTGTTCCAAGCCTTGTTATTTGAATCAATGTATTAACAGTTGATTCTAAAGACCTTTTATACCCTCGAAAACTCCAAGATGATGATTTTAACAAGAGTATTAATTCATAAATAACGGCATTTAACCCTTTAATAAGCGTTGTTTTTTGGCACTGTGATATTTTATTGAACTCTTTTTCACTCAAACATAAATTTTCTAAATTCAAATACATTTTTTTATCTGATGGTAAAACATATGTAGAAAATTCAAGGGTATCAAGAGCTTTTTGATATAGATTTTCATGAAATATTTGATAAACTGAACTACCAGATACAGATAAGAGAGTCAAATAAAGACTTGTTGATCTTAGACAAATTTGTCGATAGTCCTCATTTGCTTCTTGATCCTGCCCAATTTTTATAAGATATCCAAGAACTGGTAGCAAACAGTGTGGATCGACATTCCAACTTCGGAGTGTCTGCCAAGATGCATTGATATTTGTAGCCTCAAAATTGTTATTTTTAGCCAGCCAGTGTTTAATTATTTTACTTGTATCTCGTAACAATAAGCCTATACCATTGGATTGAAGACATGATAAATATTCATCGTCAATTTTTTCGAAAATAATAAACTCGTTATCCCAAACTGTTTGTACCCATGTTTTGTCAACTCTATTGAGCATAAATTTATCAAACACTTTTATAAGCTCAATGCAAGGTGCCATGATATCAATTTATTATCTATTCAAAAAAAATTTTTTGAAGTTTAGTTTTATTTTGTTCAATCATGGATTTACAGCATCTTTATTTCCTATATTTAATTTTTTTTTGTCATATAAACATAACCTCTCACATCAAGTCATATGTTTTTAATAATCATTTCCAATATACTTATCTTGAATGAAATTATATAAAAATTAATTGACTAAATATTCAAATAATGTGAATTATTCGACATCTTACCATTTTGTTGTTTTAGAAATAGGAAAAAGTATGCCTGAAGTAAACGATTTAAGACTGAGAGCTAGCCTAACAGGTCCAATACATGAGCGCGTTCGAACACTACAATATTTTACAATGCTTCGAACTTTTTCTGTCGTCATGTATGATTATAATGACTCTGTATTGAGTTATCATGCTCAATGTTATTCTATACTTGATCAACAAAAACAAATTAGTAGATATAAAAAATTTTATTACTCATGATTTTTAGTATTATAATTATAAAAAAGTTGGTTTTATTCATTTATTATTTTTTTTAAGTGAAAAAAAAAAATATTAATTCCATGCTCACTGATCAAGAAAACGATGATGATGTAAAGACAAGTCTATTTGTTGATAATGTAAGTATTTTTTTAAATAATGACAAATTAATGAGAGCAAATTTAAATTGCCTATTTTTATATTCAATAAAACATACATATATAATTGTGGATAACTGTATTTTTTAGTTTTTGGACGATACGAAAGTAGCAATATATCAGTTATCTGAACTCCAATCTAGACACACAGAGATTATGAAACTAGAAAAATCTTTAATAGACATTAGAGATATGTTTTCGGAATTAGCTTTTTTAGTAGAAAAACAGGTTAGTAGGTTCATATTTTGAATATAGTTTTTTTATACAGTATTCAAAGTATTATGTTTATTATATAGAGTGGTCAACTAACTTGTGTTGAGTACTTTGCTAGACAAGCATCAGACCAAGTTGATAATGGCCGATACAATATTGCAAAAGCTAAACAAAAAAATAAAAAACGGAAGGTACGAAATTTATTTTATAATGCTATATAGTATTTATGGAAAGAAAAAACAATTGAACTATAGAATTTGTTCACAAAAATGATAAATTTCTATACTTTTTTATTTTACAGAAAAAAATCAGATGTTTCAGTGTGCTTTCAACCATTATTATTCTCATTTTTTTGATAGTAATATTAATTATCTGAAACAAATATACTTTTTGAAAATAATATAATACCAGTGACTGTATAATATAACTCTACAAAAACTCAGTTTCACAGTCAATTAGATGTTCGTTTTTTCACAAGTGCTCGAAAGTTTGACATGATTATTAAAGTAACTGACAACTCCTTTTGCGCTTGGTCTCGTTTTATAATCTTGTTCTGTGCAAAGGAAAAATATCTCGAGCACTTTAGTATATTCCATGCCAATCTCAATTGCAGGTAAAGCTGGGCGAGTTCCTTATATGAAAAAAAAATAAAAATCATGAAAATTTATCGAAAATAATAATTATTAGTAATTATAATATTTTATAATATATAAAAAAAAAAATAGTAAACTAAATTGCATTAAATTGATAGTTACTGGGTATGTAATAAATAACAATATAAAGATATTTAGACAAGAAATTCATACAAAGTGAAATGTAATTATTTACTGAATTTTTGTTTCAGTGTTATACTTTCTATAAATTTTTCTACATTTGTATTGACAGGGATAACATGCTGAGCGCTCGTAGCTCTAGAAAACACAACGCTCATTTTGTGAAAAATGATGAAGTTTTTAATTGATTAAACTAAAGAAATTTTAAAAATCAGTTATATAGAGAATTAAAGAATGCATTACATTATTTTTCCGGATATAATATAACTCGTCATCACTTTTTTGAAAATAAATAAATCAACTTGACACTGAGAGATAGTCTAACAATTCTAAAGGTATCATAAAAAAAAATTATTTACCTATATTGTTTAATTTTATTTCTTTATTGTGTAATACCGATCAAAAAGTACGTTTGTCCAACTTATATTATTTTTTTTTCTTAATTTAATCAATTGAAAATTTTATTATTTTTCCCACAAGCAACATTATATTTTCTAGAGCTTATAAAATGGACCATAAAGAAAAAAAATGTCTTTCTTATACCTGTGGCAGCAATTACCAATTGGCGACTGAGTATTAAGTGAAAATGAAAAAAAAAATATCTGTTGAATTGAATTTAATATCGAGAGGCCCGGTATATACAGTCTCGATTCATTTTTTCCCAGCGCGAGATAACTTTACTGGGTATTATCTATTATAAATAGGTTGCATGTGTATGACGTCACGATTTTTTATTTATTCAATAACACCTTCAATATTAATTTTAAATTGAAACTAAAAATAGTATCTTGATAAATATCGATATTTCCCTATTCAATGAGCCTAGCCTCGAATTTTTACGATGCATAATAAAATAGATATAATACCCCGTAAAAGACAGGTACAAGATTTTTATTAAAAAGTAATTTTCAGACTAAAGATCCACAATTTGTTTCGTTTCTTTCCCGCATTTACTATGCCTATCCCTTCTACTATTTATTTATATATTCTTTACGCGCTATACGTCTGTGCGTTTATATCGATAGTTTTTAGACTATCGCCCATCCTTACTGGATATGCCTGGAGTTGTTAAACATTATTATTATTATTATTATTATTATTATTATTATTATTATAAATCAATTGACAGTTTTTAGTTAGAAAAATGTTATTTTCAATAAAAAATTAAACAGTGATGATAACAATAATTATTAAAATAAACGAAAGAAGTGCAATAACATCAAAACAAAAATCCTTAATTTTTGTATACAAAAGTGACGCATTTTTTCTCTTTTCAATAAACAAAATATGTGAAATAAAAAGTTTATGAATAAAAAAAATTAGGCGGTGTTCTTACAATAATTTGTAAATTTTATTTTAAATTTTGAAAAACGCGCCTGATTTCTTTTATCCATATTTTTTATTTCACATATTTTGTTTATTAAAAAGGGAAAAAATGAGTCACTTTCATATACAAAAATTGAGGTTTTTGTTTTGATGTTATATAATCATAGCTTACCATATTTTGCTTTGCATTTTTCTTCAACAAAACTTTCATCGAGAGATTGTATTTTTGAGTCGTCCTGTAATTTCATCGAATCTTCGAAAGTTAAGTCATCAAAAGCAGATGTGTTCATAGACTCATCAATTTCAATATGTGGGGGAGAGAGAGCAATCATTTCCCAAATAACAAGTCCGTAAGCCCACATATCTGTTTTGTTGGTCACGGGACCTTCTCCTAGTAAAAAACATTGAATCCCTTTATTAGTCTAATTTAAAAACTTATTTACAATATTTTAGCAAGATTAAAAACTGTACAAAGTACATAATTATATTTAAAAAAAAGAGGATATGCACGAGGGCAGGAGAGTGGTTTGAACTGAATAGGCTGTTTAAAATAATTATCTTATTTTTTTTTTTTTAAATATGATAACATTTATTGTTTAATGATTCTTCCCGTAGGAAAAAGTGGTGTGAGAATGATGCGTTTTGAGCCAGTTTGTGCATTTTTCCTTTTTATTGCAAGATTATTATTTTCGGTCAGTCATGAAATTGAAAAATAAAAACAGATATTTCGGAATTCAGTCCAAAATGCAGTGACCAGGTACGTACAGGCCTAAATTCTGGTACGTCCCTCGCAATTAAATGTCGGAAAAACAGTGGTCCCGGGGGTAGCCTTGGGGTGCCACGTCATTGTGTTCCGGTACGTACGGACCTAGGTAAATTCAGTTCCGTGGCACCCCAAGGCTACCCCCTGGGCCTTTGTTTCCCGACCGTTTATATACATTCGAATGTGTTCCTAGTCACATCTGGTGTGACTAAATTCACAGTTTTCCGTACGTACATAAAAAACTAGACCTCATAATTATTTTAGAGTATACGAAATTATTATACAGCAACTGGTTCAACTGTCATAGTAGATTACTTAGCTCATTTATTTTTCAAGTACCGATTTGTAATGCGAATCACATCAAGTTTATTTTAAAAAAAAATATTCATCGTTCTGCGAAGAGATACAGTACTACGGGATAGTCACATTAATTATATTTTTAAAAAAGTATTTCCAATAGAGTACGTAAATATCAAAAAGTAGAGAATGGCAGCGGTGGGATTCGAACCCACGCCTCCGAAAAGACTGGTGCCTTAAACCAGCGCCTTAGACCGCTCGGCCACGCTACCCATGACGTATTCGAAAGTGTTAAAATGCTATAGCTGTTCTAAATTTTGATATAAAAAATGGAGAAGTAATTCATTTACCAGTGATTATTTCTGGAGCATTCCAACACTCAGTTCCGGTGTAAACGAAATCTCCGTTTGATTTATCTAATTCCAGCTTTTCTGTAATAGGAACTGACACTCCAAAGTCACAAATTTTAACTATGTTTAAATTTTTACTAACCAAAATGTTATAACTTTTAATGTCTCCATGTAAAATTTGGACAATATGATGAAGATAATTTAAACCTTTTGCAATCTCAAATGAAATATTTTGGATTTCTGATGCTTTAAATGGTCCATTAAAATTTTCAGCTTTTTCTTCAATCATGTCGCCTATACATAACAATGAAACATTCAAAAATGATTATTAATAAAAATTAGAAGATCGAAAATTTATAGGAAAAGACTAAGTACCTAGTGAAATATCTAATTGTTCCATAGCTAGACATGGTGCTCCAGTTTCAGACATAGTAAACGCTCTGAAGCCAACAATATTTGGATGTTTGAGGTTCCGAAGAATTTCAGCTTCTAGACGAATTCTTTCATCGTATTTTTTGTCTTTTGCCCATCCATTTCTTTTTTTTATTGCCCAAGGTGAACGAGAACAACCAACTCTAGGAGATCTTTCTAGTTGAAATACATTGACACCTGTTTGATATAATCCAAGCTTTATAAGTAAAATCAAGCTATAGCGAACGATAATAATATCTTATAATAACTTATGAAGCTGTATAATAATACTTTATTTTAGAGAAAACTCCAAAAACTTAATTGACAACTTGTTTGATTATATAGGTATACTAACCACATCCGTAACCTATCTGTTTCAAAAATGGTGATGCCGGTATTTTGATGGGCGTCTGAAACTCAGAATTATGTTCCAATCGAGTTCGAATCCGTCTGTTTGTCGGCGTTTTAAATTCTGTCATTTTTAGCTTTAACAATAAGAAGAGGAAAGTCGTAGTAAATATGCTGATATACAGTTAGATAGAAGCTGTGTTCGATGGGTCGTCATGGCTCAGTTCCATCTCACTTAAGGCGCTTCAATTGTACGGTCAATTGGA
>MKYW01000055.1:7964-26901 GCA_015776835.1 Aphidius ervi
AATAATGAAAGATAATTTACGTTAAATTAATGTGTCTAAACTGTCAATAGAATATTTTAATATTTTATTATGGTATTTAATGGTTCATATTATAATTAAGGGTTCTGTAATATTAATTTTAATTTGCTCTTGGATAGCTATTGATTCGTTCTTGTAAAAGCGCCGAAATCAACTCTTGTCATTTCCGCCAGGGTATATAACATAACATAATAATCCGCTGTTGACGGAAATTATCATAATGAATGTATGTGCTTGCAGAAATATTGTTGAGACGCTGTCAAGATTATGCCCATGTTTAATGCATAATCTCAAATAATTTCAGCATCTAAATCATTTTAGGTAGACACTTCAACACAAAACTATTCAAAGATGAGTGACACCGTAAGTCAATATATTTCGTTGAATACTATTGTTTAAAACTATCATTTATTCATTATTTACTATGCATTAATTTATCATCTGTTTTTTTCAGATAAGAACGATTAAAGCTATTTGTGGCCACAAAAAATACAAATTGACATTAACTTCAAAGAAGTTAACAGCCTTCTAAAATTGAGTGATCAAAAAAATGTAATTTTGAATGCAACTATATATTAGTTTCTATCTATATATATTACACATTATATAGTATATTACACTATCTATATATAGTCTTTCATATCGAGAAGAAGATGGTGAAGATATTGTACTAATAAAAAACCTAAAACACCACTTTTTTATTTTTAAAAAAGAAAAAAAAAAAATTTCATAATAAGAGTTTTATTTTTACATAATTTTGATAAAAGTTCATAATAAAAAATTTATTTTCATTTACAATTATATTATATAATTGCATTATATATACAATTACATTATCTTTCAGCTACTTGTCTGAACTCTGAGATGGACACCAGTATACAATGATGATAATTATAATTATTTCTAATATTTTCAACACAATTATTTCTCTGTTAAGAATGCTAGATTGAATTCATTGATTTAATCCTTTCCTGTGATAATATTCAGCTATAGATTATTTTTGTATTCAACCACATAATCATGATCAACCTAGCCAACTCCAATTACACCAGCACCACCATCAACTGTATCGATAATTAATATTGTGTGATTATAGATAGAGCAGATATTAGCTAAAGCATTAATTAAAAAATTTAATAAGATTTTTTAAATTAATTACCTATTTTTAAATAATTAATATTTTTATTCAATTAATTAATATTAATATAGTAGTAGATTTTTAGCAATGTTTATTATTATTTATAAATCTATCTCACGTATTTTTGAGAAATTGATATTTTTATTCATTGAATTCATATCAATATTGGAGTCGGTTTGGAGCTGTGTTTATTATTATTTATTGACGGAACAAAATAATAATAAATAATATGGTAGATTAAGCATGCGCGTGCCGATTTTTATTATTTTTTCTTGCGTGCACGCACGCAAACTTTAGTTTGTCTGTTTGCGGTCGTACGATTGCACGTACGCACTCAATGTCCCTACCCGGCTTCCGTACTGCAGTCAATTTTCAAATTAAAGCCAATCAAATACAAATTTCAGGCAAAAAATTCAAAAATCATCAAGGGCTGCCATGACACCAATGCTTTTTCATTGGTAAGTTCTAAAACCATAGATTTCTTCTGAAAGAAGGATGGAAAAAGAGATAGAAGATCAAGCCAGAAGAGATAGAGAGAAGAATGGAGCTAGAAGATACAAACCGAACGACGGTTTTGGAACTTACCCTTGATATGATGTACACGGAGAGAATTTTCCCTTTATAATTAAGTGAAGAAAACTTGAATAATTTCGGGAATATCACGATCGAGTGGAGCCTATCGACATTCCCTTTATATTTACGTTTGGATCACGTAAGTTTTACGGGAGTCTCCTTTGAAACATCAACAGACAGTGAAAGAAAATAAAAATTTATTTTTACGGGAATTTCACCTAAAATTTAAAGTGCAATCACGGAAAACTTTCATGAATGCCCCCATAATATATATTTTTTTTTTTTTTTCGAATATAATACTCGGCCAAGACTTCCAAAAATTTAATAATTTTATAAAAAAAAAAAATTTTTTTAATTGTTTAAACAATTTAATTTTTTTATTTATATAATTGATAATTTATTTGACTGAAAAAACTACACCATAAAAACTTGACATCACCAGGACTTGAACACGGTATCTCTTAGTTGAAACTCCAGAGCCTTACTTACTTACCCATAACAGCAGCAATTAGAGATAAGGAAAATTTGTTCTACTTGAATTCAAAAAAATATATATATAAATAACTAATACTATTATTTTTATATTTGCAGGAGAATTCACGGATTTTTTACATGTAATTCCCGTAATTTTTTGAGGACATCCATACGATAAATATTTACGGCAGAGTCACTCAAAAAATTACGGGAATATCACGTAAAAACTCAGGTAAATCTCCCGCGAATATAAAAAAGTGTTTTTTTTTTTTTTAATTTTGAAGGTCATGCATGTATCGATCAGAACAATTCAAAGAATTCCTTAATAAAGTTCGTTCTTTTGCATTAAAAAATTCGGTAATAACGGTAATAAGTTCAGTTTTTCCCGGAATAATTCAGGGAAATTACCGTATTTATAAAAACCGAAAATTTTACTTCAATGTCATCAAAAATATTCATGAAATCACAAGAATATTTAAGGAAACTCCCGTAAAAATTTCGTGAACGTTGTTACGTCTGACTATTTCGGGAAATTCCCTTAATTATAAAGGGAAAATTCTCTCCGTGTAGGAAAAATAGGATATAGATTTCGTTTAAATATGGTACGAAGTAATGAGACTTGTGAACGGTTTGTTTTTCATTTTTTTTTTTTATTTTTTTTTTAAAGCTACATATAAATTACAATGATAAACGTGAGGAGATTCTCGGGCAGTGCCCTACTCGTCTACTAGGATATGTTGCTTATACAACGTTGTGTCATTACGACGTCACTAATTGTTATTGGTATTTGTTTAAATTATGTTAAAAATTATTTTCTTTATTTTTTTTTGTTTTTTTTTGTTTTCTATTATATAATATATTTTTAATTATATATATATAATTAAAAATTATTTTAGATCATAAAATCTGAGTATATTAAGAGACTTTCAAGTAAATTAGTTGACCATAAACTAGTAGGCCAGTCTCAATAAGTCATAAAAGTTTGTTTTTTTCATCACATTCAAGTTTAAATATGAAGAAAATTAATTGTGCACTCGACAAATAGAACTTAAGTAAAGGGAAGAGAAAAAAGTTTAGTTTGGTCTGTAATTTTCACAAAAACTAAAGACAGTCAAAACTTTACCGATGAAACCATAATTCCGGTTAATAACTACCAGATATATATGATGAAAAAAAAAAGTAAATAGAGGCATTCTATTATAATTAAATTTCCAGTACCTCAAATTTGAGCTTGACTTAATTTAGCTGCTGTTTGTTTTTTGTTAATTCTTCAAGTTTAATCTAGCAATAGAGGTAGTTAATCACAAACAATATGTGTATATTATAAATTGTAGTTATAGTATACAATATGTAGAGTTTGATTCAGATGTACACTTCTTATTTATTTATTTTTATTAAACGTTTCACGTCCATTCATCAATCCAATTTTTCCGATATCGTGATTTGACTTTTTGTTTTTTTTTTTTATGGAAAGTAAAATTTTTTGAATCAATCAAATCATTAGTATGATCATCAAAAAAAAAATATTTTTGATCAAACTTTTGTAAACATTAAAAAACAATAAGTTTTTACGGCAAACGATTATAAATGTACTGCTCAAGGGTATATATTGTTGCCTTGAGTTTGCATTAATGCTCAGAGTGCAGAATAGAAATAGTTATTTTTATTTTACTTTACAGAATGAATTTCAATAAGTAAGATTTGGCTTTCAACATTATCAAATCATTATTCATCATAAAATTATCTCGTAATACGTTTTATCACAAGAAATATTTTGTTCACATTCTAAATTTATGTATTTATTTATTTAATTTTTTTTCGGTTCTTTTATCAATTGTATTATTATTATTACTTTTTATTTAAAAAAATGAGTATGTTTTCTTGAGTATACAATTGTCATTAATTATAAATCTTTTGATGAGTTCAAATTACTTATTTTCTACAGATCATAATTTAGATTCGATTTTATTACATTATTTGTCTGCTTTATTTACGATTTATTTACAGATTTGAAAAAAAAAAACAACTTTTCATTTTTCAATCATTATTTCATTATTTTCATAAGAACTCTATTATTTTTTTCTTTTTTTGTTCTCTTCTACTTAGTACTACTCACTTAGTATTATATAGTCTATTCATTTCGAGCAAACATACTGTTATTCAGTATCTATCATTAATTTCTTATAATCTATGTCATATTTGGCTATTTCACATGAGTTGATTACAAACTTTTTTGTATTTTCTCCAATTTTAATTTTCCATTTAAACTAATTTAATAAAATACTCATTAAATCAATTTAATTATTTCTTGTTATGCAAACAAAAGTATTAATAAATAAATAATTGGCATAGAACCATAAACGTGTTAAAATATATTCGAATGTTATGATCCCGATGTAGTATAACATTTTTGTTTATTTATCGTTCAATAATAATTGAATAATACATTACTTGAATTGAATTCTAGTCTTCTGTGTGCGCGCTAATTTTTTGTATAATTACTTAATTTTTTTTTTATTGTGAAACATAAAAAATTTGACCTTTGTTAAAAAGTAATCGATCAAATAATTTACATATTATTTTCTTCAAATGAGATTCTGTGGCTATGCAAAGACCAATCCCAATGTAAACAGCGCCATATTTAAACTTACAAAATTAATGTCATGGTAAAAAACAAAAAAAAAAAAAAAAAGAGAGAAAGCGAGAGCTACGATAAATTTAAATATCGTTCAAAGATTAAGGCTAGTTTTTTTTCATACCTTTCCAAACTACAGTTAAACGATTTATTCAAATTTTCCTATATTAGTTGTAACCTCATTACTATAACTGAATGTGTATTTATATCTACATTATTCATATCATTTATTACATTCGGATTTATTATATGAATTTTGAGATATTCAAAAAAAAAAAAAAAAAAACTTTTAACCACATGCTCAATCACATACCACAAGAAAACTCAATCATAGATAATTATGTATTTGAATTGAATGAACTTGTGAGTTGTAATATTGTTTGGTTGTGATTAGAGTGTGACTTGTGACTAGACCCTGTTAACCATAATCTGGTATTAAAGGCCCAGCTAGAGAGCCTGTTTTATTATCTAAGTAATGTAATTATTTATTTCATTAGAGTCTTATCTTTCAAATTTGTATTGCTCAATTTTAGGATTTTATTATTTTTTTTTTCTTTTTTCTTTAATTTTCGTTAAAAATTGGTGTACTGAGTATGTTTATTGGTCGTCTAGACGTGTGGTTTGGAAATGACCTACACATATTTGGCATAAAAACGCACTAAACTTTCTCAAAATGCCTGAATCATTGAACTATATATTTTTATTTGTTATTTAATTATTTATTTACTCTTTTTCACTGATCTTTAGGTTTTTCAATGATAATCCAATGGGCCTATTGATAACTCATTTTTTATAAAAACACATATGCTTTTAGTAGAGAAATAAGTCATTTTTTAACGATTTAAATGTGAATATCATTGCTATACTTGATATACAACTACTATATTACAATTTGTCAAGTGATTCCAATGTGAAAACAACTATTTCTATTATTTCTAGTAAATATCCTTTTTTTTTGTTTTCAATTCGTTGCGCATCTATAGAATCTTACAATACAAACGTACATTTTTACATTATTATGATTATCTTTTTGAACCTAAAAATGACATTGATTTTCAAAACCAGTTCCTATTTTTTTCATTCAGTTGAACATTACAATAAAGTTAATCAAGCGAACTTGTTTATTTCATTTTCAACAGTGATGCTTTGTTATATCTATGGCACGACTTATTTTTTTTACTTCTTTATTAATTTTTCTCTTTGGAAATTCATCGATTCACGTAAAGTATAGTCTTCAAACGTGAAGCTTGAAGAGTTCCTTTATTTGAGTGTCATGAAATGTTGCTGAGTAATTTTTTTTTTCTTCGCTTAATATAATTATTAATATTTTTCTATTCAGTTTGGGCGCATATTTTTTTAAAGCAAGTTTGATAGCATGAATAATGAAGATCATACTTTTAGTTGTTGCTATCATAATCGTTGAATCCAAATCATTTTTAATTGGTTTTTAATAAGGTGTGAACCTGTTGTAACTACCCCTATACACAGTTGCCTGAAACATAAAATATTATTTATATTATAATATTTGATTGTAGTTCAGAATATACATAATATTTATCAGTAGGTAATAATATTTACCCCATAATTTGTCATTGGTCCAATACTATGTCCAAGGTAAGGATCAGCATACTCACGACCATACCTGAGATATAATTTTTTTATATTATACGGTTATAAAAAAAAAACAAGATAATGTTAAATATTGTTTTTCAAATAATAAATTAACATAAAAATAATAATAGGTATGCGACAGATCATTTTCAACTAAGGATATTGAAATGATATGGATACAAACATTTAACAATTCGAAACAGGATTATCGAGTAATTCACCATATTTACGGCTACGGATTGCACGACCATGAAAAAATTTATTTCTGTAAATTATTGAGAATTTTATGAAATAATGAAAAAGATATGTATTACACACAATGAAATATTTAAAAACGAGTAATGAGTTGATTGAAAACAAAAAAAAGCTATTTAGACTAAAAATAAAAAATTTGGATGAGCTTACCCAGCTACTGCTGCATATCCAGCGACTTGTGGTTGTGCTGCTGCTGCGGCTGCACCATAAGCTCTTGCTGCAACTGCTGTATACGTAGCTGCTGCTGCATAATTTGCTTGTTGGGCAGTTGATAGTGGTGTCTTTAGAAGTGGTGAAGATGCTGCCGCTGCTGCCGCTGCTGCTGCTGCTGCCTGTAATAGTCATCATTTAATATTTTATTCACACAGATAATAGTTGTATTCATTAATTAATGATATGGCTATATTTTATAAATATTTTAGTTGTAGCTTGCGTAGTTAAAATCTCACCTGTAGTCGGTAATTAGGATCTTGTGAGGCTGCATGTGCTGCCAGAAACGGATCATAGTAGACACTGAAATAATAAATTTACAAAAATTAATATGACTATATATGGAAATGAAGAAAAAAAAAAGAATATGAATATTATGGTATGTGACAGTCAGATCTTAATAGTGCTTGCAAATTCAAAAATGAACAGCATGTAATTCAGTATAAGAACAGAACAAAACACAAAGTATTTACAGTTAGCTTTGTAAGAGACAGTTTCGTGCAATAATGTATCAGTTATTTTATTGCAAAAAAACACTGACTATTGTTATGATTAAAAAAAAAAATCAATAACAATATATAATAGTGCATTGAAGGTTATTGACGATAGTTAAAAATTAGAAAATTAAGTACTTACGCAGGCGCAAAAGGGTGAAGGGCAGTCGCAGCAGCGGCTGCTGCAAGTGGTCCTGGATTACGAGCAAGAGTCAAAGCAGCTGCTCCTGGAGGAAAAGTAGCTCTGGCTGCAGCTCCAACTCTTCCTCGTTGAATAGCAACACCTCTCAATGCAGCAACTAAAACACAACATGCCACAATGACTTACCTTAGCGTTTTTTCTAAGATTTATTAATTTTTCGAAATTTTCTGGTTTAGGCGTAGACATCGGCAATTCAGTAACAGCTGCAATGACACCATCAGCAGTAGGATTTGTGCACAAACGTTAAGCAGAAAGACATTTATGAAAATAAAAGGTAAAATAATCTTAGGTAAAGAATTTACCGAACACAAATTAAAAAAAAACAGTGTTCTTTATTTAGAACACGTGAAAATTAAATTAGAATACTTGGATCCAATCACTGAGAAAATTTTTGGTTAAAAATAAGAAAAATATTCTTGTAGTTAGAAGAAAACTTCTTGGCAATATTCTGTTTGAATAAAGAAAAAAATAGTTTATTTTAAACAATAATTGGTTTGTAATAAGAAAAATAAAAGTCTTGTTATAAACAATATTCTGTTTGTTTCATGAAGATTGCGTCTTGTTTCAAACCATAGGATGGTTTTTTTCAAGAAGAATACTTCTAAACGTAAACCACATTTCTTCTTGACACAAACCAAATTCTGTTTTTTTTATGCAGATGGCGTCTTGTTTCAAACCATAGAATGGTTTTCTTCAAGAAGAATACTTCTAAAAATATGCCACTAGCTTCTTGTTACAAACGGTCGATGGTTTATAACAAAATAATTAACTACTTATTTCAAACAACAAAATGTTTGATACAAACGATGAATTGATTGAATATTTAAATTGAAAAAAAAAAAAAAATTAATTTATATTATTTTTTAAGTACATTGATTAGACAAGTTATACAGGGTGTACCGTGAGTCGCGAACAGTAGGTATACTATGAGATTGTACGTGAAATTTCGAATAGTAAATTTTTTTAATTTTGGGTCTACGACGCTTTGTGCCTGAGTTATGAACGTTTTAAGTTGACCAATCAGAATCGAGCGTCGTGAATTATTATCATTATGGCGTCTGAACCCACGTGTGTGTTTACGCGCCATCGATTAAATTGTTTTTTAAATTAATCCAAAGTTTGACCGCGAGATGTAGCTAAATCATTAATACTTTAGTATTATAATCAAGGTAAGTTTAATTATAATATCAATAATAATATTAATAAAAATAATATTAATAATAATAATATTATTATTTACACACAGAAAAATAAATAAAATTAATAATTTAAACAATTTAAAAAAACATAGGGTTACATTCAAACTCGCTGAATAAATGCGCAGCTGCAAACTCACACAGAGCACTCACACTAATCATGACAGCCAAGTTGACTCTCACAGACAAGTACTCACACATTCACGACATTCATTGACTTACCAATAACATTTCAATAACATTATATGATTTATTTATTGATCACATTTTTAAAATTAATATTTGATTAATAAAAATGTGATAAATTAATAAATCACATAATGTGACCTAAAAAAAAATTTTAATGTGATTTATTTATTGATCACATTTTTATGAATTGCATATTTAGTTTATTTTTAATTTTAAATCACATTCAAATTTTTTATCTGGATCACATTATCACATTATGTGATTTATTTATTGATCACATTTTTAAAATTAATATTTAATTAATAAAAATGTGATCAATTAATAAATCACATAATGTGACCTAAAAAAAAATTTTAATGTGATTAATTTATTGATCACATTTTTATGAATTGCATATTTAATTTATTTTTAATTTTAAATCACATTCAAATTTTTTATCTGGATCACATTATCACATTATGTGATTTATTTATTGATCACATTTTTATTAACTACATATTTAGTTTAATTTTAATTTAAAATCACATTCAAATTTTTTATTTGGATCATATTATCACATTATGTGATTTATTTTTTATCACATTTTTATGAATTGCATATTTAATTTATTTTCAATTTTAAATCACATTTAAATTTTTTTTGGTCACATTATGTGATTTATTTATTGATCACATTTTTATTAATTAAATATTAATTTTAAAAATGTGATCAATAAATAAATCACATAATGTGATAATGTGATCCAGATAAAAAATTTGAATGTGATTTAAAATTAAAAATAAATTAAATATGCAATTCATAAAAATGTGATCAATAAATTAATCACATTAAAATTTTTTTTTAGGTCACATTATGTGATTTATTAATTGATCACATTTTTATTAATTAAATATTAATTTTAAAAATGTGATCAATAAATAAATCACATAATGTGATAATGTGATCCAGATAAAAAATTTGAATGTGATTTAAAATTAAAAATAAACTAAATATGCAATTCATAAAAATGTGATCAATAAATAAATCACATTAAAATTTTTTTTTAGGTCACATTATGTGATTTATTAATTTATCACATTTTTATTAATCAAATATTAATTTTAAAAATGTGATCAATAAATAAATCATATAATGTTATTGAAATGTTATTGGTAAGTCAATGAATGTCGTGAATGTGTGAGTACTTGTCTGTGAGAGTCAACTTGGCTGTCATGATTAGTGTGAGTGCTCTGTGTGAGTTTGCAGCTGCGCATTTATTCAGCGAGTTTGAATGTAACCCTATGTTTTTTTAAATTGTTTAAATTATTAATTTTATTTATTTTTCTGTGTGTAAATAATAATATTATTATTATTAATATTATTTTTATTAATATTATTATTGATATTATAATTAAACTTACCTTGATTATAATACTAAAGTATTAATGATTTAGCTACATCTCGCGGTCAAACTTTGGATTAATTTAAAAAACAATTTAATCGATGGCGCGTAAACACACACGTGGGTTCAGACGCCATAATGATAATAATTCACGACGCTCGATTCTGATTGGTCAACTTAAAACGTTAATAACTCAGGCACAAAGCGTCGTAGACCCAAAATTAAAAAAATTTACTATTCGAAATTTCACGTACAATCTCATAGTATACCTACTGTTCGCGACTTACGGTACACCCTGTATAAAAAAAAAAAATTATTCGCCACAAAGTTTATCGCTTAATTACTGCTAATAATTATTGGCAATTTCGAATTGATTGATTTACGATTTCCGTGACAACGAAATTCTAAGACTAATATAGGAAGATCTTTTTAAGCAAAAAATTATGGACGAGATAAAATTTTGATATCTCGAATATTTTTTGAGATATGATATGAATGAGACAAGATATGAATTTTTACTTTTTTTTTTTATTTGTTAATTTTTTGGAATAATATTATAAGTGATTCAGACAGTTTTTACTCGAGGAATATTATGGTCTAAATAGAAATGAAATATCTTAAATAGTTCTCGAGATATGAATTTACCGTTGAATATGAAAATATGAAATGTATATTTTTTTTGTTGTTTTGTACGTTTGTCACCACGGTAATTGTAGTCTTGCCTAATTATTAAATGCATTGGGGGATAAATTGTATCTTACTTCATCTTATTTTCATCCTTTAGTGAAAAACTTCATTAGTATACAATAATAATATAATCGAACCAATAATAAGAAAGATACAGATCATTCCTACCTTGAATTTTAATATTTATAGTTTTTTTTTTTTTTTTTTAATTAATAAAACGAATTTGCATTCTAAAAAAAATCGTTCATCGATCACTAACTTGTCAACAGATAACAGACGGCATTCAATTGGGTTACATGAAAAAAATATTTACAAAAATCTGATACTATCTCGTCAAACTATTCCAATTGAGAGATTATTCATTGAGAAGGTTGATAAGGTATGCGTGCCTTGATCTAACTATTAAGCGTGCTTCTTTGTATTTATTTGGATGCCAATGAAACCGAGATGCAGTACACTTAAATTTATTATTAAAAAACGTGCAGCAGCAATTAATCGAGTCTACATTCGGTAGATACATCGGGGATTGAATAAGTGTATTGATACTTCGGTATTAGTGCAAGGGTTTCAAGTAAATGGTAGGAAAACACGCACTACAGTGAATATGAAAAAAAAAAACATGAAAATGATTAAAGAATAAAATTCGTTATCTAGTGATGAGTAGGTTTTTCATTTACTTGTCAAACATATTAATATATAGAAGAAGATAACAATTAACAACCGATTATAAGTTTTTCATTTTCACGCATAAGCACATATATAAAATGATTCGAAAAATATAAAAAATAATTTTTTTTTGTCGATGATTTAAATGAGTTTAAATGAGGTTTTTTTGAAGGAAAATTAGTACCTCCTTCTCGTCCCAGCCCTCGAAGCAAGGACGAGGGGCGCGGTTGCTGGAGAAGGTGTCACTGCAGCTGCAGCTACCGCGGCTGCCGATGGCGTAGCGGCTCCCAGCCAATTCCAAGGCATAGCTGGCAATCTGTAGCCTGAAAAAGATTTGTTGTCCTTGTTTTCTAATTTATATTTTTTGATAATGTCCCCTTGATTATCTATAATAAGGTTTTGTTTCAATTTTTTTTTATAGTACATCGAAAATAATATACATTTCTTTTTTTTTTCGATTAATATTACGGACGTGGACTCACAGATCCATCTTCCTCGTTTTTCTACCTTCCACATTCTCATCTAATATCGACCTAGACACTTCATATTACGACTAAACAAAGCGCATTTTCATTATCTATAGACAACCTGTATATATTGGACTCTTTTATTTTACGTTTAAATTTGATATAAAATACAGCAATTAGTTAGATTGGCAATTTGAAAATAGATTTTTAATTACTACAGCAATAGACACGGGCAATGTTTTATATGGATAGAAGAAATAATTAATTTTGCAGATTATTATTTATATTAACCACAATTTTTTTTATTCCAATTTTCAAGGAATAATAAAAGAATTTTATCAAAGTAAAGTCGATTTTATAGACTATCCTACATTTTATATATTGAAACTTTTTTTTACTCTACACAGAGAGAAATCCACAGCCAGAAATGCTGTAGAGCCTCAAGCTAATTTTACTGTAGTGGACGTAAAATGTATACATACTATAGTAGGTGCGTGAGGAGGCCACCATGATTGACTAAAATTCCCTACACACTACAGTAATAATTAATCAAAACAAAAAAAGAACAAGAAAAAATTAAATAAAAACTCATTGTTTCAGACATCAAAATAAAAATATGGTTTATTAATTTAAAAAAAATAAACTATTATATAATTATCATGTGTTTCCCCGCATTTTTATTCAGATTCATGAATAAGATGAAAACAATAAAAATTTTTAAAAGAGGTTAGGAACTCACTTGATTACATTAAATATTCGTGTCATCTGACGAGAAAAATTACTATAAACTACAGTAATATTTAGCATAAAGTATACCATTAACTCAAGACTTCAAATATTCCTGCAAACTATAATAAAAATTTAGATAAAATATAATAATAGTTATCATAATAAGTGGAAATTAGTCGCCAACATGACGTCGGCCATGATTTTCACTGTACCACTACAGTAATATTTGCTGCGGATTTCTCTATATGTATTTTTTCACTAAGAAAAATAAAGAGTCATTTTCACGTTGATTTCAACGTGAAATTAAACTGATTTCAGGTAAAAATAGTTTAGTTTCACGTTTTAATCACGTGAAAATAAACAGGAGTGTCTTTCAGTCCGTTCAAACGTGATCACTCCGTGAAAATAACTCTTTATTTTTCTCAGTGTTCTATTTTGATTCACATTGTAGAAAGTATCCGTGATAATCTTTCACCAATTGACTTCTGTATAAATGGTTATTTCGAGAGTATCGGATAACAATGAAACAGGAACATATTTTTTCACTTATGCTGTAAATCATTTGTGAGTACGACTCTAAATAGTAGTCTCTATATGTGGATGTAAAAGACATATTGATAGAACAAGTTGAAACTTAAAACCTATGATGCGAGAGATAAAAAGAGAGAAAATGGAGGTTACGACGAGGAAAATAAAGATGCGTTCAGCATAGATGGGAGAAGATGAGGGGTAAAGTTGGCATGGCTACCCAAAGCGATCAATAAATGCTCTGGCTGCCACCCACTCATGGACCACTCGTATTTCTTCTTCAACGAATCACATATACTTCGACTTAAATAGTGCAAAATAGATATATAAATTATCAAAATGATTCAAGATATGTCGATGAATTTAAATACCATTTTCTAGGTTAGTTAATTTATTCTAGGTATTTTCTCAACAAATCTGTCAATATGATTATATAATATTTTGACTTTGCTGATCAATAATTTTCGATTGACAATCGGAAAGTGCAGATTACCAAAGTTAGTTCAAGTATACTTTTCGAAGACCTTCTTTTAATAGTTGAACTTTACATATATAGTTCGAGGGCACAAAAAATGAAAAATAAAAAAAAAATTGAAGTCGTAATAAAAGAGAGCATTTTACCCCCGGGGAAGATATTCATATATTATGTATAGCTCCTGGAAAAGGTACGAATCATTATTGCAGAATTTTAATAATACGAAGTTTATCAAAAAAAAAAAAAGGAATCTATACTTAAATTATGCATAATTTGTGGCGGCCTTGTTATATGCTCAGGGGCTCATGTCTATCTCTGGCCAACTAACAAACTGTGCTACGATTATAAACAAAAAAATTAAATTTGAACATTGTAAGTTTTTTTTTTTACTTGTTGCCAATGGAATTATTTTTTCTCATTTAAAATGACTCAAGTGACGAATCGATAGTCATTTGTGTTCAAGTTGAATGAGCATGAAAAAGTAATAAAATGCCCCCGTAGACAAGTTCACGGATTTGAATCTCGTCGGGATCACTTTTTATTTTTTCGAAGTTCTTATTTAAAATATATACATACAAACATGGAAATTATTTCAAATATTATTAAAAAAAAAAACTTTTTTAACAAATTTAACATAGCTTAGAGCTACCAAGGACAAACAATTAATAAACATTAAAAAATTCCTATATATATAATATACATATATATATATATATATATATATATATCTAAATTTAAAGAACATTTATAGGTGGATCTCACATGGAGGCAAGCCAAAATCATAACATGAGTGGTGCAAATAAAAAAAAAAGGATAATATTAATGGAAAATTCTTCAAAAAATTTCTTGAAGCCGCTTAACCACAACCACAAACAAGGTATCGGGACCACTTTTGTTGACAAGACGATCACCAACTATTGTACGTGTCGCACTATTGTAATGAATATCAAAAAAAGTCGGTATGTAATATATATGCGGTGACATGTCATAAATTATAATGATAAAAGACCTCGTTTCTTCAAGTAGATTAAAAAACATCGCTCATTCATATCGCGCTCGTGGCTACGTGGGTTAAGGCATAGGTTTAGAATCGCTTAGAGTTTAGGGGCATGAGTTCGAATACTCAGGCAGGCAAAAAAAAAGAAAAAAAAAATCTTGAAAAAAAAAACACTTCAAATTAATTACGTTGAGAAAGTTTTTTCTTATTAATTTTTTTGTTTTTTTAAATTTTTTAATCATTTAAGAAAAATAATTCATCAATGAAAAAAAAATTTTCTTGACCAATAACAAATTTGTCTTGAATTAAGCCGTATATAGATTTAGTTCATGACAAAATAAATATTGAATCGAAAAAAAATTAATTTAAACTGTAACACTTTAGTCTTGAATGATAACATTTTTTTCATAATCCAAGAAGCGTACTTCTAGAAAGAAGAACATTTGTTCATGAACCAAGATATAGTTTTTCATAACCCAAGAAATTTATTTTTTAAATTATGAACATTCAGTCATGATCCAAGATAACGTTTATACAATTTAAGAAATTTTTTTTTTTTGAAAGATGAACTTTTTTGTTTAAACCAAAACTTTTCTTTTATATTTCAAATGCTTTATTTTTCAAGAACAAAATTCCTATTTTCAAGAAGCTTTTTTTTTAGCAATAGGAATTTTTTTTTTCAGTGTATATACACGGAGAAAAATAAAAAGTCAAATTTATTTGAAAAAATAGAGAAAGTTGAATTCTTTTGAAGCAAGACAAGAAAAAGTGAAAATCACTGATTCAAAACACGAAGCTGTGTTTTTATATTTTATAAATGTGAAGTTTACAACTTTAAAAAGTAAAACACAACATTACTTTTATAAATCGTAAATTCCATAATTTTTGTTTGTTCATAGCACGTTTTTCTATAAAAAATAAAAGTTATACTTTTTTTTGGCGAGAATTTTATTTTGCTATTTTTGAAAGTGAAATTTAACTGTTTTGTTATTTAACCAATATGTACCGAAAAAAAGTGATTTTTTTAAAATGGCTCTAATGACGAATAGAAGGACGTCGGTGTTAACTTGTTGAAACTTGGAAAAAATTAAGAAGCCCTGTGGTCTAGAGATTAAGACCTTTGCCCGGAAAGCAAAAGACTCAGGTTCGAATCGCGGCGAGGGAACTTCTTAATTGTATCCAAGTTTCTGTTTTTTAAAATGGCTGCCTAAATCTTTTAGTTTTGTAAGATGATCCAACGAAGACTCGATCCTGCGACTTCCTAAATTACTTAACTACCTAGAATGCGAAACCTATGGCTGTACAAAAATAATTTAATGTTCCCTTTATTGTACACCAAGTCAAGTTTACATACAAGAGTGTACTTTAATAGCAGACTTGTATTTTTCAAGTATAATTAATATTTATTCATCGAACCTTTTATTATAAAGAATAACATAAGGGAAAGCGGGGCAAAATGGAACACTTAAGGAAAAATATAAATCGATGTATGGCAATAGTATTTTCCGATTAGATTTTCTCACTAATAAATAAAAAAAACATAAATAATTTTTAAGAATTAGAAAAAAAATTATTACTTATAAATTTATTTATCGTTATTTAATAAAATGTTATATTAATCACAAAAATTATTATTTTCTATTTCTTTTCATTAATGTTCATGAATAATTCTTTATTAATTAACTTATCACTTTTCTTCTCTAAAAAAAAAGAAAAGTATATGTAAAATAATTTTTTTCGTTCTTAAAAAAACTATACTAAAAATTTTCTAAAAAATTTTTTTTCTATTGCATCAATTTTCTTCCGGCTTTTTTAATCGAAGAGTTACGAAAAAATGAAAAAAAATTAAAAATAATATAAGTCGAAATATTTTTTTGGGTGTTCCATTTTGCCCAACTTTCCCCTATGTATATATATATATATATATATATATATAATGACAAATATATATATATATATGTATATATATAAGTATAGATGAATATTTAGATGTGGCTAAAGAAAAAATGTATAGCTCTTAGCATAAATTCTCTGTATATATTAATTCCTTAGCAAGCTTGCTTGTAGTTAAGTTACTTGATAAATTAAAATACTGAGGGCAAGCAGTAGCTGAGGAATTAATTTAGCTTACAATATAATTCTGGGTCAACATTAATGAAGTACTTGAAAATCATTTCTACTACTGTACAGTAATTTTTATGTAAGATGCTAAAAAATTTATTGCACAGAACTGCACTGTAAAAAAAAATTTTTATATTCATGGATTTCGTAATTTTCCAAAAACTTGTCGAAATTCAAATTTTTATTTACTAAATTATTTTCAAATTTTACATAATTATGTTTGTGACTTACTAAATTTATTGAAATGACTCTATCGAGAAGACTCAAACCTACATACCTAACTATCTAGTAGATTACTCAACCGAACGCTTTACCGCTGCACCATGGGGCGACTTGTGAATTGAAGTTTCTTGAAATATTTGTCTCGATTTTCTTTTGTTCAAAGATTAAAGAAAGTTAACAAATGAAATTTTTTACTACTCTACAATAATTTTCATGTAAGATGCTAGAATTTTAATGCATAGCACAGGAAAAATCATTTCAGATGCAACATTACTTGAATATTACAGGACAGTACACGATTGAAAATTACAGTACCAAAACTTGAAGTTTAATGTTCACTGCTAGAATTTTAGTGTACAACATACTGGAAATCTTCATGAAATTTCATGTTGTTTTTTTAAATGTACAGTAAAACTTCTCTATAACGTTGGCATGACATTCATGCCTTTAGACATAAAAATAACAACAATAACAAAACATAAGAAAATTAAATAAACTAATAAAATAAAAGATATCAAGAAACATTAGATCAAAGTGGTTCAAAAATAAAAAATGCCTTGCACGTCTCAGTATGATCGTTGGTTTGATTGGCACTTGCACTTCAAGAGACCCACCCATAGCAGCAATTCTTATTCGTTACTTAGGAAACAAAGAAACAGAAATGATTCTTTTAAAATATCATGACTGAACCTACCCTCTGGCCACTGGACGCACACTGAAATCAGAAACAAAAAGGGAAAATTATTTATTTGAATATGCACACCACGAGTCACGGCGTGTATAGAGGCAATTAAACCACAGAGCAATTTTTTTCGATGTCACGGATTATTGTGATTCTCTATATTTTGTTGATGCATTCAGAAAAATAAAAAAATCGAAAAGTTTGAAAGTCGATTTCGAAAAAAATGAAAATAAAATATATAACCAGACGAATTTCTCTATCATTTTATTTTCTTCGACTTTAAAATTTCAAAATTAATTTTATTAAACTCAAAATTCAAAAAATTTTTCAGGAAATATTATGTACTATTTTAAGATAAAGAAATATAAATAGAGATAAAAACTAATACCGTCTGTAATTAAGTAAGTGATACTTCTTTAAAGCTGAATGTAAGTCGCAAAGTATAAGATGAATCAAAAGAGCAACTAGCTCTAGCTCTCAAAAATATATTAGTACTTCTGGTGCGCAAAATTCGAATACTCAATAATCTACGTGCGCAAAAGTTAGTGCTATTTTTTTCAAATGCATATATGTAATACCCAGGTAGAAATCGTATGTCAATTTGACGTCAATTTGAAGTCATTTTTTGACTTTAGACATCAAATTGACGTCTAACTTTGACGTCAATTTGAGGTCAAAATTCAATGGTTTTTAAGAAAAAATTGACTTTCTGTTAGATGGCGTGACTATCGACGCAATAAAGGAAAGTGGTTCTCAATTTTGTTAAATAGTTAATATTAGTATATTCCAGGGCCCCAGCACTACGTGTATTTCTGAGGCGGCTTATTTTGCATTCTAGTTCCTCCCGATTCCCCAGACAAAGTCTAGTTATGTTCGTTCCATATGATAATCCCATTTATTTTCTACAATATCGGACTCAGATCTGCTTTACCAGTTAAATGGCAGATTTCTTCAAATAAATTAAAAATAATATACACAAAAATATAT
>MKYW01000055.1:31588-42321 GCA_015776835.1 Aphidius ervi
ACTTTTTTTTAAATATATAACTTGTGATAACTTTCTTAAAAATAAATGAATCAACTTGAAAATTTGACTGTAGCTTTATTATAATCTAGCGATACCAACAGCATTATTGAAAAAATTCTTTATTTATATTGTTTAATTTTTTTTATTTATTGTTTCATGTCGACGGAAAAATTCGATTTGTCTAACTTTAAACGAAAAAAGAGTCGGAGAAATTTGAAAACTGAGTAACTTGTCAGTGACAATATTGTGTAGCAGTATATCAAGAAGTTTTATACAAATTTTCAGGTATTTTTATCAATTATTTACTGAGTTATTAATTTAACAACAACTTTTTTATTTATTATGCGATTTATTATTTTTAGTAAATATTACCGAAGCGTAGTAGTAAAATTTATTGGTGACGACATTTCTTGGACCTATTCCTATATATGTATATATATATATAACCAATTTTTCCTCTTCTACATCTTAAATTTTCACTGAAGGCTTAGTGAAAATTCCACCATTGATAATATACCATACTACACGGAGAGAAATCCGCAGCAAAAAATGCGGTAGTTTACTGTAAATTCAGTAGTTGCATGGGGAGACCACCAGGATCGACTAAAATTTCCTACTACACTACAGTAATAATTAATCAAAACAAAAAAAAAAAATTAATAAGAACTTATTGTTTTAGACATCAAAATAAAAATGTAACCCCTATCTTCAATAGGATGAGCTGTAGGGAGGTTCGAAATTTCATTACAATATAATGATTAGTGACGTCAGTCATCTATCTTATATCAATCCAATGATATTTTTTACCAAAATACCTAAGTAAAAATTCTACACACGTGGCCAGTCACAGAACTGTCATAACTTACGAGAGGACTTCGGTACTTTTTACCTAACCTAGACTGTAAACTTTACTTAAAATTTCTCTCCGTGTATATTAAGGTCTCGATTTCTCGCCCTATACGAAGTTTCTAGGTTGAAGTCGCACGCCAACTTCACGGATCCATATTCTTAGTGTTCACACTACCGGTAATAGCTTACCCTGGGAATACAAATTTTGTAAGTCACGTGTGAAAAGTGAAAAAAGGGTGAGAAAATGGTAGAAAGACTAGAATTCCGTGTTTTCATGTTTTTTTTTTAACCTCTTCAAAATTAAGGTTACCATGTTTTAAAAATTTCTCAATTATCCTACCACCAATAAAAACTTATTCTGAAAATGTAAAAGTTTTAATCGACGTCCAAAGGGGCGGAAATAGGGTGGAAATACGATAAATCCGCGTTTTTATTTTATTTTTTTAAAGGGGTTAAAAAAATTAAAAACGCGGATTTTTGTAATTTTACCCTGTTTCCACCTCTGTGGATTTAGGAATCAATTTCAAGAAAGAAAAAAAAAATTGCTCGGGTACCCGTCGCATTAGATATATACAGGACTTTTTTACGGTTGGCGGCTAGCTTCAGCGTCATTATATAATGGAGTGAAAATATGGAGTAAAAAGCAGTCACATGGCTGATGGTTAGATCATTCATTTTTAATGTTAAGTCTGCCAATAGCAGTTGTCTGACTACTATTTATTTGTAAATAAAACTGTTCAAATTATAATAACTATAGTTATTATTAGTATATATTTACCGTTTGGAACTGTAGGTGGCTTTTTTGTCTGGACTCTTGCTGTTGCGTTGTTAACCTGTTAATGAAAACAAAACTATTAATTCAATAAACACGGATCCGTCTTATTATCCAAAAAAATGTTGGTCAATGTTGAATATTTTCAATGGTTGAGCAACTTACTACCGAAAACTTTTTTTAGAAAAAATATACGTGTAAAAGCACACATAATCGGATTTTCTAAAGAAAGCAGTATGGGAAATTTGATAAAATTAAAAAAAAAATTATATCCCAGGTAGAAATCTAAGTCGATTTTCGGCAGTCAACATCCATTGGACGTCGGAAATTGAGCTCGGATCGACGTCAAAACGTGACGCCAAAATCGCTCGATTCTTTAGTACCGAAAATACTAAGGACAAGCAGTAGCTAAGGAAAAGATGTGGCTAAAGAATCAATTTTTTTTTTTTTAGCTACATTCACTATTCAGCCAAATTCAGCTGTTTGCCAAAATAATTTTGATTTATTTTGGTAAATGACTAAGGAATTAACGTAGCTAAAGAAATTATGTGGTAATCTACGATAGTTCCTTAGCAACATCTTTTTCTTAGCTACTGCTTGTCTTTAGTAATTTTATTAATGAAAATAAGTTACATGTATTTTATTTTTTGAATGTAAAGTAAAAAAATCTCACTCAATAAGAACCCTTTTTCTCTTAATCATTCTCATAGACTTTTGTCAGGACTCCCGAGTTCCGAGCTCGATTCTCGACATCCCCCAGAGCTATTTTAGCGTCACGTTTCAACGTCCAACCGACAACTTACGGACGTCGAATCAAGCTCCCAGCTCGAAATTCGACCTCCAATCGACGTCAAACGGATGCTCAATTTCTACCTGAGATATCAATAAAAAAAACTGAAAAATATAATTTAGATAAAATTTTAAATCCGATGATGAGTGTTTTTGTTTACATTCATTTTTTTGAAAAAAAAAGTTAACGTTTGATGATGTATGCTTAAAATTTTATATAAAACCATTGTTCGAACTACAGATAATTCAACATTTTAGTATTTTTTTTATGTTATAGGTAAATCAATACCATAATACATTAAAATGTTCTGCTTTTTGAAAACAAAGTTCAATAGTTTGATTCAATTTTAGGCCTAAATTTTCAATTGGACTTACCGAGTTATGTGTTAAAGTATTTTATAAACATAATTTTGAGCATATGACTAAATTTGAAAAAAACTATGTGTAAATTGATTACTTGAATTTCGATTTTTTCTTTTTCTTATACACCTATTTGAAAGAACGAAGCTTCAGACCAGTTTTTTATATTTAAAACGACAGAAATTTATTTATATATTTATCAGTTTACTAAAATGGTTCTATTTTTAATGTATTCAAATTGACATGTAATTTTTACTAAAATTAGAGTCAATTTTCAACTTATAATGTTTTATCAAGTCAAAAAATTGCAAATATGTTTAACAAATTCTGCATATCAGTAAAAAATCTAATATAATTATTATATGAATAATCAATTTGAAGTGTTGACGCCACAAAAATTTTTTTTTCTTATCTGAACTTCCGAAAAAATATTATCTCAGAGTTTCAAAATTTTCTTTTTTACACATTTCAACATCGAATATCAATAGTGTTTAATACGGAAAAAATATAATGCTAGTATAACTTTTATAACCAGTTCTTATTTCTAGTAACGAAAATTCCAACTAGAGTTGGCGTGTATCTGTGAGCTCCGTAAAATGAGCATAAATAATAGCACAAATAATTACATTTCAAAACCTAATTACCATTACGTCTACTATTTTTATCTATCAACTAAAATATTATACTATTATTCATTGTTATTCCTCGAAAATTATGTCAGTTTTTTGTGAACTACCGAGGTGATTTATAAGAAATTCTGAGATGATATCTAGTTGGAATTTTTGTTATTAGAAATAAGAACCGAGCCTCTGGATAATGATTATCATGGAAAACTTTTTTTTTCTGAGGTAGATATTATATAGGGTTCAAATTATACATACGAAAAAAGTTTACCGACTGTTTTAAATGTTCAATAGAGGTTTTCTCATAACATCCTAGTCTTGTAAAATATAATTTATTTCAAATCCATATATATCAACATCTTCATGACAATTGTAGTGACTATTTTTTTTTAAATAATTAGTAATGAAGAAACAAAAAAGAAAATAGAAATTTGTTTGTTCCTTTTATCTATTTCTGAATTATATTCCAAAAATTTCCAGATCTAGTTTAAACCCTAAGATAGAGTTTTTTAAAATACTAATTTTTGTCTTAATACGAAGTCTCTATGTCAATTTTAGCAAGAGTTTTGACTAATAAATTGAAGGTCCGGATGCAATAACCGTCCGCACGCTCGAAGCCCAAGAAAACGCGACGTTGCTCTTGGTGAAAAATCAAACATGAAAAATTAAAAAAAAAAAAATACCATCATTTGTAGAATTAAAAAATACATATTTTCTTTGAAATAAATTTTTTTTTATGATTATTAGTTAACGAGTTAAAAATTAAAAACGAAATTATTTTTTTTGAAAAAAATACTTTTTTTTCAATATATAACTTGAGATAACTTTCTTAAAAATAAATAAATCAACTTGAAAATTTGACTGTACCTTTATAATAATCTAGCGATGCCAACAGCATTATTGAAAAAATTATTTATTGATATTGTTTAATTTTTTTTATTTATTGTTTCATGTCGACGGAAAATTTTAATTTGTCTAACTTCAAACGAAAAAAGAGTCGGAGAAATTTGAAAATTGAATAACTTGTCAGTGACAATATTGTGTAGCAGTATATCAAGAAGTTTTATACAAATTTTCAGGTATTTTTATTAATTATTTACTGAGTTATTAATTTAACAACAAATTGCGCGTCTATTGTTTGTATTTTTATGAATATACAAACGCGCGAGCATACACGTTTACGAGAGAGGGGGTAACGATCAAGCATATATAGCCTTAACGGCGGCTTGCAATTTGTTGTTAAATTAATAACTCAGTAAATAATTGATAAAAATACCTGAAAATTTGTATAAAACTTCTTGATATACTGCTACACAATATTGTCACTGACAAGTTACTCAATTTTCAAATTTCTCCGACTCTTTTTTCGTTTGAAGTTAGACAAATTAAAATTTTCCGTCGACATGAAACAATAAATAAAAAAAATTAAACAATATCAATAAATAATTTTTCCAATAATGCTGTTGGCATCGCTAGATTATTATAAAGGTACAGTCAAATTTTCAAGTTGATTTATTTATTTTTAAGAAAGTTATCTCAAGTTATATATTGAAAAAAAAGTATTTTTTTCAAAAAAAATAATTTTGTTTTTAATTTTTAACTCGTTAACTAATAATCATAAAAAAAAATTTATTTCAAAGAAAATATGTATTTTTTAATTCTACAAATGATGGTATTTTTTTTTTTTTAATTTTTCATGTTTGATTTTTCACCAAGAGCAACGTCGCGTTTTCTTGGGCTTCGAGCGTGCGGACGGTTATTGCATCCGGACCCTCAATTGTTTTCAACAATTTTCCAAAGTTTATTATAAATTGAATTAATTATTTCTCAAACTGAATTCAATAACCCGGCAACGTGGCATTATAACAACCATCTTAAAATTTTAAAAGTAGTCATGCTAAAACAGCTATCACTTTTATCAATTTTTTTTAATGGTCTGAAGCTCTGTTTTTTACAAACTCTGTTACTTATACAGGGTGAATCATTCCGTGGAGGATGACCTTACATCGGTAATAACAGTTGTTTTGTTACCTATTTGAAACTTGCAAAATGTCCTGCAAAAAAAGTACCGCAAAATATCCTGGATAAAACATAATTTTTTTTTATTATTTATTATTCATGCGTGTCTGAATGCGCGTAATTATGTTGACAGTGACAGCTGATATTTAAATACGTTTCAAATAGGTTACAAAACAACTGTTATTGCCGATGTAAGATCACCCTTCACGTCATGATTCACCCTGTATAGTTGAAAATGTTAGTAATTAGTTTTACGATATTAACCAACAGTATTTATTAATCCTAAAACACATATTCGTTCATTTTTTTATTCGATTTTTATTGTTACTTGCTATGAAAATTCCGTATTAAATCGTGGCTCTCCTCATCTGCTTAAATATGGGAAAGAATGACATGATGATAGTTTCGACAGATAATCATAACGTTTCCAATTATCGTCGTTTTTATCTTAAATAATTACTTAATTGAAAATAACTATATTGAACTATTGATCAATTCATCAAGTTCTATTAATTAAAACCGGTGAGAATTCTAACTATAACAAGTATCTTTGCACAATAGGTTTTTCTGAACGGGAAAAAATGATTGTATAAAATAATTCATTTGGTCAGATAATTTACCCAAATTTTAAAAATTTGTTTCTTGGATAGAATCTAGTCACAGATTAATGATATTCATTCATTTTATGTTTTAATTCAAACAACCTGTCTCGATTCTGGGAGTTAGTATTAATGGAGTGACATCTTGAATTCAATAAGGGTATATATTGACCTGAGCATATTCTATTTTATATTAATAACTAGCTGATTAACCCGACTTTGCTCGGGATTATTTTTACGATTTTAGAGATGTTATCATTTGTTTGTGAAAAATAAAAGACTCGCTAGCACCAATATAATACTCCTATTCCAAACTCAAGGTTGAAAGTTAAACAAATTTTCCGTTATTCTATTTTTGATTTTTTGGTCGCAAATTAAAGCCAGAAAAATAATCTATTTTGATGAATTATTTCAAAATTTTCATGCTAGTTTTTTTTTTAGATAATTGATGTCAAAGTTGACAACTTTAAGACCTAGGAATAGGGACAGAACACATATTTACGCTTGTAGTAAAAAAATTTCTATTAATTATTGCTGAGTTAACTATCAGTTTGTTCTTCTTTACAATACGGATTATTCAAGCCGCTATAGATCTTTTTCTCCTAGGATTTTAACAGATATTCAATTTTTAATTATTAAATTTTCTATAATCAGCGATCGTTCTCTTTCTTTTATTTTGCGCTGCCATTTTTATTATCATTAAGGACAGAATTGATAGAAAATCTAAATGAAGGTTATCCGACAAATAAATTATTACGTACTCACTGTCTGAATTTTATGATTCCTAATGTTAAGGGATTTGGACGATTTTTTACCGAATATGAGAAAGATATGAAATTTATACAGTAGATTCTTGAAATACTAATACATTTTATGTAATTTTTTGATAATTGTTTGGAAGCTCGTAATTTTTTTATTAATTTTCAAAGTTGACAACTTTTAACATAGGCTATTATGGGGAATACGCCTTTTGTCAAAAAAAAATCCATTAAAATACCAATATCTCTAATCGACAATATGACATCGTGAAAAAAAACTATTGGGTTAGAAAATGAGACATAACAAAACGTATGGAAAAAAAATAAAAGAGGTTTGAAGCTTAGTTTTTTTACAATTAATAATTAAAGTATGAAAAAATTCATTTATATGAGGAATTATTAAAAAATCACTAGAGACCTCATGCGGATGGCTTTTAGAAACACAATATTTCTATGAGTGCGAAAAAGACAAAAGACAGAGGGAAAATGTTGTCTCACTCTTCCACTTAAAAAATCGTCCAAACCTCTTAATAACATTTTTATTATAATAACCAATTTATTTTGTATTGACAACACATTTTATTTAAACCGAATATTCACCGAATTTTTAAGTTTGTAACTTTATTTCGACCTACATTCATGTTCATTTATCTGCCTGATGATATCTAAATTAGTTGACTCAAAAATGTTATCGTTAATTTTTTTATTACATTAAAATGCAGCTAGATAAATTTGGGACTATAGCGTGCTTTCTCTTTTTTTCTAACTCTGTGATCGTATGAGGGTATAGCAGCCACTACCAAAGCACCGCCTGTCGACTCTGGCGCGTAACAGGCTATTATTTATAATAATTGATAATTCGGTTGTTTATTAAGTTATAAAATCAAATGAACGCTATAAACAACTTTCACGAGAAGCTCTTTGATTAAAAAAAAATCATAATGATCGGTTGAGTACTTTCTGAGAACATATGACTCAAAGATTTTTAATTTTAACATTTATGTATATAGAATCTATATTATAGATGTAAGATATACATATAGACAGTCTGTAAATAAAACTAAATACATACATAATATATTTTTTCATCCGAAGTTTTCAGTAGATAATATATACATACATATAAATTTTTTCTTTCTGGTTCTTTTTAGTCGTTTACTTGAAAATCTTACCTCTTTTTTATGACACTTTGGACGTCATCCTCCGCAGTGTCTGTCTGATTAACTCTCGCAATTCAAAAACAAGCCTCTTCCGAGAGACGACTGTTTCATATTCATTTTCGTTTTGCAAATATTAGTTTCGCTTTTGTTTCAATAGCGTATGTTTGCTCGCTCTCTTACGTTTTACATCACTTTATTCGTTGTTTTATTTCTCGTTCTTTCTCTTTTTTCCCTTTGTTTATCTCGTTTGCCCAATCAACAGGCTTGCGAGAAGCTCTACAAGGGACAACATAAGAGATTCGTTTTCATGAAGCATGTAAATTTTTTTTTTTTTCATTTTGTTCTTAGTTTTTACCTAATTATATATATCGTCGATTTGTGAGTAGTAGTATTGTAAAATGATATCACGCAGTTTAAAACTGATATATAATCCATTAATCCCGGGATTTTATGAGTTTCTACTTTTTTATTTCAGTTTTATTTGGTTTTTTTTTTTTTTTTTNNNNTTTTTTTTTTTTTTTTTTTTTTTTCTTTATAACATTAAATATTAGTACAACAAGGAGACCGGTTTAAGCCAGTGGAGAATAATGCAATGGATGCAGTTTCTTGGTCGATTTATGTTTTTATCGAATTTTGCATCACGTGCAATACAATTTCCACCACCAAGGTACACATCAGCGAAGGGCGATCCATAAAGAAATTCAGTGACACAAGCTATGATTTCAAGATTTACTTGATTTCACGTCAATTAGTTATCCTATTCATTTGACATAATTTAGCAATTATAATGAAATATATAATTTATGATTTCACATTATATCATAAGATTCTATTAAAAAAAAAAAAAAGTGACTACCTATATGATTAATTTGATTTTATGTGATCTCATATAATTTTGAAATTAAATTGTGTCACCATAATTTCAAATATGAATGGCTTTTCGCAAATCGGTGTGAAAGTTGCTGATGGAGGAGGAAAATCTTTATACAAAATTTTTTTATTAAAAACAATTTATCATTGAATTGTATCAATTCAACGGAAAAAAGCCTAATTCTTTATTAAAACTTTCATTTTCGTCCTCCATATACAACACTGGCGATTTATCTATATTTATAAGCCAAAAAATCCACAAGTTTCATGTTATTAAATAAAGCTTCTACATAAGAAAATAATTAACCAATTGATTAATAAAATAACATTGCCACAGTTTTTATAGGACTATATGCGAAGTACTAATCAAGCTATCATATAGTGTTACTCATACATGTAATTAAATACATACGAGCAGTGACGCGTGCACGTGTTTTTCGTGCAGGCGTCCGTGCTTCAAACCTGTGAAACATAACGACAGTGAAAAATATAAATAGAAACAAATATTATCAACTAACATGGTGAATTAATAAATTTTAATCAATAATAAACAAACAATATATTATTAATTTAGTTTTATAAACGTATATATTTAAATATTTATGAAATATACACGAAGAAAAAAATATTAGGTTTTATTATAGTGGGACGTTTTTCGATTTCTGATATAATGTGAAAAAAAAATATATATATAGAATATAGAAAATAGAAACAAATAAAATATTACTTCATACCAAAAATTCACCAAAAGTCCCACCATACAGAAACATAGTAAAACAATTTTTTTTCTCTCCGTGTACATATATGTATAAATATATACGTCTGTACATATACGTATATTAATAATTTTTTTGCTATTTTATTACATAAATATATATATATATATATATATTAGGATTATATGTAACTAGCGGCGTAAGGTTATGTAGTTCAATCTAGTGTCATATGCAGCGCTCAAAACGAAAACGAGAGAGAAGCCTCGAGTGAAAGCTGAGAGCGACGCAGATGGCACGAGAAAACTACACCAATGCGCCACGGAGTCACGTAGTTTACTATATGCAACAGTGTTACGAATGAGGCATAATACGTAACGCTGAACAGTGTCGATATTTCTTCAATACGTAGCTAGTGCAAAATATTATTTCTAGTAATAGTTGCGCATTTGAGAAATATTGACACTGTTTAGCGTTGTGCATTTTAGCCGAATTCGTAACACAGTTTTATTTATATATATATATATATATACATGTAATTATATTTTATGTAATTATATTTATATAAGAAAGTATTTCATGCACACCTCAATCTTTCTGCCCTCAACCACGGTGCCGTGTAGCCTCTCACGTGCCTGGTCCGCATGGGCACTATTCGCGAATGTTACAAAACCGAATCCCTGCATGCAAGGACAGACAAAACAACATGCATTAAACTCAGCTTACAGACTGTGCCACGCTCGACGGGCACGTCTCGTCAACATTTTCCATATAATTATAATTATATAATTTTTGGTTTTTTTAATTATTTTTTACAAATAATATGCGATCGTAGGGTTGATAAGAATAATTATCAGTCTCCCATGATCATGTTTTAGAGTTGTCAATTTGAAAAAGTAATGTCTAAGTTTATGTTTTCACTGATTTGTTACTGTCAATTTATTAATGATTAATGGAGCCAAGTCTTTAAAATTATATTATTCAGTATAGATTATTATTTATTGTTACGGTTTTCAATTTACTTGTCAGTTTTAATAAGATCATTTTTTCATATTACTATAATAATAGTAAAAAAAATAACTATATTATTTTATTATTATTATTTTTGTGTTCAAATTTCATACGCTTTGTCTCACTCTCCCTGATGGTTTTTTTTTCTCTTCATTTTACGTATGAATCAATGTGTGTGTGTGTGTGTGTGTGTGTGTGTGTGTGTGTGTG
>MKYW01000055.1:46237-61655 GCA_015776835.1 Aphidius ervi
TTCAAATCATAAATTAAATCAAATAAATTTTAATAAATTAAATTAAATAAATAATAAAATCAATTTAACCTTTACGTGCTAATAAATAAAATTTTAAAAGTGAATTTAAATGAAATAATCTTTGTGCTAAATTTATTATTTTATACTTTATAAATTGACTGTTCCTAATACTATAAAATAATTGACTGTGACATTTTTCCGGGGTGTTGTTTTCTGTGCTTCGAGTTTGTTTTACCGTTTGGATTAATTCGAGACTACCAACATCAACAGGCGACCATCCAGATTGACACGCTCTCAACAATTGTTTCGGATTATTCTAACATCAAGGTACATCTACAATAATACACATTCCCTCCAAACCCGTTACCCTGTAGGGAATAACAAAACAAGAGGATTTTATAAAAATAAGTTGAATATCAGGCTCATTAATTTTTATTATTTTCAAATAATTATATTATTATTTTTCTAGTTGAACATTCTTTTTTTTTTTTTTTGTTATTTCATAGAAAATATAAATTAATTAGCCTGGTACGTAACAGATACCCTTAGTTATTTGTTCTAATCAATGTATTCAATTACTATTCAAAACTTTGCCGTGAAAAATAATTTTAAAAAATGTTCCCCCATAGTAGACCACCATAAACGCAATTTTTCTATGTTTTTTCCACGAGATATATTTAAAAAAAATTAGATACCCTTAGTTATTTAGTCTAATCAATGTATTTAATTACTCTTTAAAACTTTGCTGTGGAAAAATAATTTTAAAAAATGTTCCCCATAGTAGACCACCATAAACGCGATTTTTCTATGTTTTTTCCACGAATTATCTTTCAAAAAAATTAAATACCCTTAGTTATTTAGTCTAATCAATGTATTTAATTACTCTTTAAAACTTTGCCGTAAAAAAAAAATTTTTTTAAATTTTTCCCCCATAGTAGACCACCATAAACGCGATTTTTCTGTTTTTTCCACGAATTATCTCCAAAAAAAATTTGATACCTTTAGTTATTTGTTCTAATCAATGTATTTAATTACTCTCTGGAACTTTGCCGTGGAAAAATAATTTTTAAAAATGTTCCCCCCATAGTAGACGACTATACACTCAGTTATGGTGGTTTGGCATGGGGAAATTATTTAAAAAATTTTTTTTTCACGGCACGGTTTTAGAAAGCAATCAAATACAGTGATTTAAAGTAAAATCTAAGGGGATATAATTTTTTTCAAAGATAATTCATGGGAAAAACATAGACAAATCGCGTTAATGGTGGTCTACTATGGGGGGAACATTTTTTAAAATTATTTTTCCATGGCAAAGTTTTAGAGAGTAATTAAATACATTGATTAGACTAAATAACTAAGGGTATCTAATTTTTTTAAATATATCTCGTTGAAGAAACAAAGAAAAATCGCGTTTATGGTGGTCTACTATGGGAGGAACATTTTTTAAAATTATTTGCCATTGGCATAATTATAAAGAACATCAAAATATAATAATTACAACTAGAAACTAAGGGGATCTAATTTTTATAATATACTGACGCTGGAGTTAGCTGAGTAGACTATAGGGCGCGGAACTGTCGGGCGCTAGTTTCAGCTCTATTTGAAATTGAATTTTTTATTCTTGCCAGAAAAAAATGTAAAGATTCAACTCACCATCTTTGTTGACAGACCAGCACTGGTATCGAAAGTTTCGTCTCTTGTTGTAAGTTTTTTCCCATAAGATGTCCCAGATTTTGATGAATTTCCCTTGGATGACAAGTTCTATAGAATATAAAATCTGAACATAGTATATACACATACACATTTGTATGTTTGTATGTAAATATAAAAAACTTATGTTTATTATCTGTGCAATATTTATTCAAGACTTGACTTCTATGCTACACTAGATATGGGCTAAAATAAGATTATTCTATGAGTCAGATACTGTAGGATTACAATTCTACTTACCTCTTTGTTTCGCCACGAATCCATGCTTTCAACGTTATTTAATTCATCGTCTTCTTTATTCTTTTTCTTATTACTGTGACAATAAGGGGATACATTTTTAGCTGCTGTTTTTTGGCTATCCGAGGTGTTCTGTGAAAGTCAATGGAAATAAATTTTTACAGACAAAATTCATTTCAATGTCATTAAATTGAACTCACATGTTTTTTTGGTGGCGAGTAAATACTAACAATGTTACTCGGTTTTTTGGATAATTTTTGTAATAAACTGTAATCCTTGATGTTGCTGTGTGGTGTCTCCTGTGGGAATAATAGTAACAATGATGTTATGGCGTTTACTTTTTATATTTTAATTTATAGTTTTTGTTTTTTTATATCTACTTTTATCTCACGTACTGTTGGCGAGGCACAATCGTCATCCAAGTTATAACTGTCAATGCTCGTTCTTGACCTTTTCTGGCATCGATTTTTCTTTGTACGAGAAGACTTGATTTTCTTTTTCGTATCAGCTACAGGTGTCCACGGTGCGCGGTTGACCCGTGATCTCATTCCTTTCCTTTGACCAACGACATCAGTTGTTGTTTCATCTGTATATGTTTTCATACCAAACAAAGAGGTTATGTACTTTTGTCCAACAAGATAAGATGAAATGATGAAAAAGAATTTTACTTCATGCAATTAACAATTTACTACTTACCTGAACTCATTGTGACAAATTTTTTCCCTTTAAATAATACACGTGTAGTCTCAAAAAAACAAAAGATCAAAATTATCAATCATAGACCCATTAAGATAATCGTTATATCAAGCTCAATATGACAATAGCTATTTGTATTTGTTACGACAACCTTTATGCACAATTTGACAATAAAATAAACAAGAACGATTGATTTTTATTTTTAATTACTGAAGATTTGTTTTATTTTTAACAAAGGAAAAATACGGACAGCACCAGCTGACCAGCAGGAGAGTGCCGCGACAGTTTTCATGTAAACGATGAACGATATATTAAGCTGTCGGTACACTATCCTGCTATTTACACTTCATGTTATTGACCGCCGGTAAATGAGTTGGGCCGAATATGTATATATACATATATGTATATATATATATATATATATATATAATATACCAGAAAAAAATTGTTTTCATGTTGTTTTTGTTTGCTCATGAATGGTCAGTAATCAAGTATTATTCTCATCGTACTGTACTTTCAAACTGACTTTATTACGCACAAGTGTTATTCTTTGTAATAAAACGTTGGAGGAAAAATGATCGTATAACTGTAATTATAGCTTCATATCTTTGATGATTATATGAATCAAACGCAGAACTGAAATTTTAATTTCCAATGTTAATTTTTTCTAGATCCCTTTACGCACACTCGAACGATCGAAGAGAAACAATGCTGTCCGATTTAATCATTTTAATTTCCAGTCATACACTGTAAATCTTGAAGGTATTAATGAAAACAGATATGAAAGTTTTAGCCCTGGAGTGGAACTGCATAACGAAGAACACGAAAGAGATTCATCAAGCAGTGAAGAATCTAATAATGGTGGTAATTGTCAAATTAATGCTGACGATTATTATAGTGACTCTGATGACAACAAATGGAAGGATTCCCAATCAGAACTTGACTTGAATGTGGGAGAGTGCAAAAGTAGTAGAGAGTCTTTAATTGACGATGAATTTAGTGACGACGAATATCATTATAATGATATCACAATCGAACGTGAATTTCTCTATGAAGGTTCAAATGTTACCGTTGATGAGAGTGTTGCAAACATTATGGATATTTATGTTAAACATAAAATGACAAAATCAGCCTTGCAGAGTATTCTAGATTCCTTGCAACTTATACTTCCTAAAAAAAATATTATGCCTAAAACAATACACACAATATTCCAATTTTTGGCCATGAGAACCTCGACACCAACAATCGTAGAACATCAGTACTGTAAATTCTGTTACGAATATATTGAATGCAATCCTTCATCGGAAATTTGTCAGTCATGTTTAACACCTGCTGAAAAAGGGAAATTTTATGAGCTGGATATTGCCGATCAGATAAGATTCTTGTTTGAGAAAAGAAATCTTGCCCAAAAATTGAAACCATTTGCCCCTGGAGATAAAAATAATATAACTGATATCACCGATGGATCGGAATATCACAAGGTTAATTCTCGCGTTGACAGACAAGAATATGATCTGACATTAATTCTTAACACCGATGGATTGAGTTTAGTGAAAAGTTCTCGTAGTCACTGTTGGCCAATATTAGCTATGATTGCAGAGCTTCCACCAAATTTGAGAGAATCTCACCTTATAACTATCGGTATGTGGTATGATGCGGATAAGAAACCTCCGATGAACACTTTTTTTTGTCCACTTGTTAAAAAATTAGAAAGATCTTATCAAGTTGGAATCAATTGGATCAATCCAGAAACGAAGACGACCTGTAACTCGAAAGTTGTGGCTCCTTTATTTTCTGCTGATGCTCCAGCGAGAGCTGACATTCTAAATATGATGAATTTCAATAGTCGTTACGGGTGTAATATTTGCGAAATAAAAACTAAGCAATGTAGGCGAATTGTAGGAAAGAAAAGTATTCGGATATATGTATTCAGCGAAGAAGCAAGTAAGTTGAGAACTGGATTGAGAATGGAACTTCAAGCCCAAAGAGCAATCACAGAAGGGAAAGTAGAAAAAGGAATTAAGGGTCATTCAGTACTATCATATTTTCCTTTTCTCGATTTATCAACTTGTGTAGTGCCTGAGTCTATGCACGCTATTGCCCTAGGTGTTATTAAACAACTTCTAAAATTCTGGGTCAATAATGGAAAGTGCTGTTTGAAAAAAAATCAGAAGCAAATTGACAATTTTATCATGAAAAGTCGTCCACCACTTTCTTTTCACAGATTGCCACGCAGTATATTCCTTTTTCATTTGTTCAAAGCATATGAATTTCTGAATTGGATGTTATATTATTCACTCCCTACTATTATTGATTATATTCCTGATAATTATCTTCAACATTGGATTTTGTTTGTAAGTGCAATTTTTATTTTACTTTTCTTTCTAAAAGTGTACAGGGGACAAAGCATCAGGGTAAAGAACTCATGAGAAATTTGATCATTGCGCAAGGAGTATTAGCATTGAAACATGATTGAGCCAAAACCAAAAACACACTTGTTAATTCGGAATTCAAATTACTCGGTGCACCTTGTATAGAACGACAATTTATCAACAGATACGAGAGAGAAATACTGACAGCTAACTTTCTCACCGTCGATGATATAAACGTTTATTCACGGGCAGTCCTGCGTGGAAAAACACTAACATCATAAGATCACAAAAAGTGATAGCTCAATGATCGCAGTGAGAAGCAATGAGTGCAATGTTTACGGATCAATACGTTTTTTCTTTGAAATTAATCATGAAACATATTTCATAATTCAACGAATAATAGTAGACCGTGATAAAATGTTTGTTCACAAAGAAAGCGGTATAACAGTGAAACATATACTACCTATCAGAGAATCCAATGAATTTATACTTATTAAGGCAGAAAATATTGAATCTCTTGAAATTCTTGTTCGAGTTGGAAATTATGCTTGTCACCAACCCAATTCATTCGCGTTTGTATTATAAAATTTTTTGTAAAATATAAATAAAAAAATCAAAACATTCAAATACAAGAATATTGTACTTTAATGGTTGAAACATTTTTTTGATTTAACTAAAGAACGATTAAGCTCGCTTATATATATATGATTACATGTATATAATTATCTATATATAATTATAATTTTGTCGGACTATGTCAATTGACACGTGATTGGTCCGGGAATATTATTAGATCTCAGTATATCTAATGAGATCTAGTTAGATCTAATTAGATCTCGATAGATCTCATTATATATGCTTATATATAATTAGATCTCGCCGCATTTTCGATAAGATTAGATCTGATTATATCTACTTAGATCTAATTATATCTACTTTGATCTAATGAGATCGAGTTAGATCTCAATAGATCTAATTATATTAAGCATATATCGTGCCGCATTTTCGATATGATCAGATCTGATTATATCTACTTAGATCTAATAAGATCTAGTTAGATATAATTAGATCTCAATAGATCTAATTATATCTAAGCATATATAAGTAGATCTTGCTACTTTCAGATCTAATTATATCTAATTAGATCTTATTAGATCTAGTTAGATCTAATTTGATCTAAGTAGATCTAATTTGATATACGTAGATCTACGCGATTTTTTCCTGGGTTAGCCAAAATCTCTGTGCCAGCACATAAGATTTCTAAGTCTCATTATTCCTGTCATCTCGAATTATCCCTTGGTTTCAATCCTGCCTATTGTCACTTAATTGTGCAGAGCAAAACTTAAAAATAAAAAAAAGTAAATTGTGTAAATTAATCATCACCTTGAATCTACGTTAATTATTTTATATTCCGAAATTTTTTTGTTAGCGCAGGAAATATTTTTTATGATCATTTTTTTAAATATTAATATACAAAGTTACTGCGGTAAGGTATTCTTTTGGAGCTTACCGACCGTAACTTGACTTCAAACAGAGTACGCTGTAAATTACGGGCATACATGACGTTTTTGTGCAGTTCTAACTGACTTCACAACGAACACTCAATACTGTATATAATACAAAGCTTTGTTCAAATACTAATAAAAAGAAAACAGGAAAGGGTACTTATTCGTCAATACTGGTCATCGATAGAAAAACACACTGTCATATTCTTTGTGGATTTGTTCATATATACACATGCATGCGATAAACTGTTATGACAACAACAAGCCTATCCGGAGTAGAAGTAATAGCAGAGCTATCTATTTCTTGGCAACAATTCCATATATCGACTTCATTTACAGTTTATTATAGTATTAAACTAGAGCAAAATTTACCAGTTAGTTTTAGAGAAGGGGACACGGCATCAAATGTTTATAAGGAAGAGTGGGGGAAAGCTTATTCCCTTGGCTAAATACTAACTTTGGTAAATCGTATTTTATCATAAGCTTTTTTCGTCATTCGGTTTATGTAAAAATCAATTTTACTAAAACAGAAAAATTTGAAACTCATGGTAATATTTATACCGATCAAAATTTACGTGCATAAAAGAGTAGGAGTTTCAGCGGTTATACATATTTACTGCGCGTTACGGACGACGCAATGTTTACACGTATAACTGCAGTAACAGTAAGAACATTTGAAATTTTCAGTGTTCGATAGCCGTGTCAAAACTTTTTCATAGACGTTGTTAAGTGACTCCAGATATAGATATTTTCTGAAATTGAAAAAAATATCTGAGTTTCGACTTAGAAAATATAATAATATAATACGATTATTCGGAAAAGAATAAAATAAGTGTCTTTAATTCTGTGGTATGAATCAACAACATGGATACTGACGTTGATCATACAGTTTTAGTGAATGATTTTTCAAATGAAAAGCGTTACAACAATTCTAACATAAATTCTGTCAACTTTTTCGGGGTAAAAATACTTGTCCGTAAAAATATTATCTATTCTCATGTGCTTCGACTATATCAAACGATATGTTCATCTTTGTTTATGAAATGAGTATCAAAGCACAATGTGGCAACTAGAGAAGAAAATAGAAAATTCCATAGTAATAAGAACTATTATCAACCGAAAAAACTTATTAGGACGGTCGAACATAAAAAAGTACGTGGTGGTTATTCGCATGAAGTGTCTCTGCCCACTGACATATGTAACACGTATACTCCATCAATTTTTAACTACATGATATGCCCTTAGTCTTACGATTCATAAAGCATAAGCTGGCATATATAATTCGAATTCGTTTCAAATTAATAATAATTTATAAATAATAATAATTCTAATGATATTATGAAAAATAATAATAATAATAATAATATCTATAATAATTATATAATATTCCTAATAATAATAAGAATCATAATTATATTATTATTATTATTATTATTATTATTATTATTATTATTATTATTATTATTATTATATAGTGTAACGATTCTCGTTGCCTCAAAGGCTTAGCCACAAAATCATTTGGTCGACTCTTCATGGCACGACATCATCAACATCAAGACATTAGAGTAGGGCAAATCCCCTCCCTTTTTCGTATGTAAAATTCAGTAAAATAAATAAGAGAAAATTCTCTCTCTTTTGTCTTTGAGACGTCGGACTGACTGGACCTCTTGTTTTTAACCAGTCGTCTGGCGACGGTGAGTTTGAGGTTATTTTTGGTATGATGGACATGGTGGATCAACCACCATGTGCTATCAATTTTGGTTAGATTCGATACAGTTGATCAACTCGAGGCTGATCCTGGAGATGATCTTGATACTTTTGATATTTTCGTTTATTAGATTTAGTTTATTAATTAATTAATAATTAATATTTTGTTGGACGCGGACCCCTTTAGCTTAGGATTTTTGAGATATTATTGGATTAGTTTATTTTGTATTTTGTAATTTTAGTTAAGTTGATATCTGAGTTACGTTGGTAATTGAGTTTGTTTGATAAATAAATATAGAGAAAATGAATTATTTGTGTTTTCTTGTATCATTTGAGTTGTTTATTAATTATTATTTCTGGGGTTATTATTTGATTATTATTTTCAGGATGAATTACTTTAACAGCTTTATCCGGCCCTTCTACCAAAACCCACACACTGAGCGACCCTGTGGCTTTCCTCTAGATTGCTTGTTTCGGTTGTTTTATTCATTTGTTTAATTGTATTTTGTCCAGGTATGATTGTGTTTTGAGCGCGAGAATGTGTTATGCCTTTTTCCGGTTTTAAGGTGATTTGAAAACCCCTCGATTTTATTAATTACGTTTTTTTGGGATACAAATTATTATTATTATTTATGTTGGATTATTGGATTTTAGCTTCGTTTATTAAAAAGGACAATCTACAGGTAAAATGACGGTAACAAGCGGTCCGAGAAGATAACTGACAGAAATATCATGTTACAATTGATATTATTATTATTATCGATGAAATTATTGTTGTTATGATTATCATCATTCATATATATTTATAGTATGAATAATAATAATGACATGGAGCGTAACGCAGCATGGTGACCGAGTGTGTGACCGAGCGTGTGACACTCAGCGTGACGCTAGCGGGGCCTTAAATTTTTTCGCTACCCTCGGTAAAGAAGTTTTACTTCAATAATAGTAATAATAATAATGAAATCGTAATGATAATAAAACCAAAACCAACAACAATACAAATAATAATAATAATATTACTATTATATAATTATGAATTTGTATATGATGATAAATTAATAGTTTACCTTTTATTGCATTCATTTTATTTCGATCAAGCTTTTAAAGTTTATTTTCTTCTTCATTTTTTTCATCTTTGAATAACCTCCTTGATAATTATTTTTGAGTAAAATATTTTCATCAAAAGGTGCCATGATCAACTGCTTCTGATTTCGTTTATTATTCAAACTTTTCATGGTCAAATCTTTAATCCATTCTGATGGAATCTATAGATAATTATCTATTTATAAATATAAATAGTATATTGTGTATCAAGGGCGCAATGTGAGTGATTGTCGCCCACACGAAGCAGACACACAGATGATGCAGAGTCGACGGGGCACGTAGACGAGGGCGGCCGAAGGCCGACGCCGAGTCAAGTGGCCCGGAGACGAGGCATCATCTGTGTGTGTGCTGAGTGCGAGAGACGATCACTCACATTGCGCCCGCGTAACTCATACTATTTTTTGGCCGAGCGGGCGGGAAACACCCGTTTGTCGCCCGCAATGTGTAGGGCGACAAAGATATGCTTTGCGCCACAAATTTAGGGCGACAGACGGGCCATTCCCGCCCGCTAGGCCAAAAAATAATATTATTGTTATAAAAATTTTATAAAAACTTGATCAAAATTTCATAAAAATTTTATCCCAATTTATTTAAAAATTGTATCAAAATTTTATCAAAATTGTATCGAAACTTGTTCAAAATTTCATAAAAATTTTATCAAAACTTCTTAACAAGTGCGCCCACTTTTTATAAGAATTTTTTAAAACATATTTATAAAGTCATTCTATAAAATTTTCATAAAATATACCCGTGGGGGGCGTACGACACAGGACTGTGAGAATTCACAATTCTGACACAAATCCGACAGACGTATGACAATATATTTTTATTTTGTAATTTTTGTAACGTGACATTTCTGCCAGTTATCTTCTCGGACCGCTTGTTAACGTCATTTTACCTGTAATTTGTCCATTTTTATGAACAAAGCTAAAACCTAACATAATTAACATAATAATAATAATAATCTGTATCCAAAACTGTAATTAATAAAATCAAAGGGGTTTTCAAATCACCTTAAAACCGGAAAAAGGTAAAACACAATCTCGCGCTCAGAACACATTCATACCTGGACAAAATACAAACGAATAATGAATAAAACAACCAAAACAAGCAATCTAGAGGAAAGCTGCAGGGTCGCTCAGTATGTGGGTTTTAGTAGAAGGGCCGGGTAAAGCTATCACAACAATTTCACTCCGAAAATAATAATTAATAAACAATTTAAATGATACACAAAAACACAATTAATTCATTTTACTCTATATTTATTCATAAACGTTTATTCATAAACGTATTGTAACGTGGCATTTCTGCTTGTTACCTTCTCGGACTAATTATCAAGTATTTTATTTGGTTTATTTATTAATTTATCTCAAAACACAAAACTAACCAAACTCAATATCCAAAATTACCAATTATTATTATTTAATGTTAAAATCGTGTAGTTTTTAATTCACCCTAAAACTCGAAAAAGGCTTACATTCAAATCATGAGTTTTCAATTCGCCCTAAAACTCAAAAAGGCTTAACACATTCATACCCAAAAACACAAAATAGCAACATTTAAACCCAACAACCGAAACAATAACCAAAATAACCAAATAACCATCAACAATTAGCCTAGAGGGGAGCTAGAATCGCTCAGTGTGCTAGTTGTGGTAGAAGGGCCGGATAAAGTCACAAGAAAAATAATTAATATCAATCAAATAATTAACAAAACACATTATTATTTTATACTCAAACCAAAACGTAATATTTATTATCCAAAACTTAAACGTAAATCCGAAATACAAAACGTAGTCTCAAAGTCCAAAACATAATCTCAAAACCTCAAAACGTACAACAAAACTTACTCGCGACCTTGAATTTATTAATTAATTAAATAAACAAAGGGACCGCGTTTCTAACGAAATTAACTAAACTAAATTATCAAATGTATGCTTGACATTGTCCAGTGATTTTACACAGACAACGCCCCAAAAACCTAACCTAAAAATTCACGTGTCCACTGAGTCTCCAGCTAGACACATGAGTACCCTACATTACATAAAAACCAAGAGCTGATCTCGAAACGTGTACATCTTACCACGTCCCACAGCCAAGAGAGTGAGATCAGCCCAAGATATTTCGGAGCAGCTCGGATCTACCAAGCTGTCCCCACTCCAAGCTATCCCTCCTCTCTCTATCTTGATGAAAGGTGGGAAAAATATGCTAAATAATAATGATAATAATACATAAAGAAAAATATTAAATAATAAAAATATGAAACGAAGTCCTTGGTTGGAGGATTTCCGTTTGGTTGGTCTTGATCAGCCTATAAGGCAGCGAGAATCGCTACAGTATTTCAATCAACAACGCAACTCAAATACTAACGTAACTCAATTACTCAAAAATACAAAATAAACTAATCCATATTTATCTCAAAAATCCTACGCTAAAGGGGACTGCGTCCAACAAAATATTAATTATCAATTAATTAATAAACTAAATCTAATAATCATAAATCAAAAGTATCAAGATCAACTCGAGGATCAGCCTTGAGTTGATCACAAAAATCAAAGCTAAACAAAATTGATAACACATGGTGGTTGATTCACCACGTCCATCATACCAAAAATAACCTCAAACTTACTGTTGCCAGACGACTGGTTAAAACAAGAGGTCCAGTCAGTCCGACGTCTCAAAGACAAGAGAGCGAGTTACTCTCGCTATATTAAATTTTACATACGAGAAAAGGGGGGGGGGTTGCCCTACTCTAATTTCTTGATGTTGATGATGTCGTGTCATGAAGAGTTGACCAAATGATTTTGTGGCTAAGCTTTTAAGGCAACGAGAATTCGTTACATCTTTGATATCGAAAAGCATTTTAATAATAAAAATTTTAGTTCAATATTTAAGATATAATATTTGAATAATTTTAGGCTTATTAGATTTTTTTTTTAAAATTAATTTCAACATAAAAAAAAGAGACACGATTGTAAGAATTCCCAATTCTTACACAATTCCGACACACGTACAGTATATTTTATTTTTTATTTTTTAATTAATATTATTTTTAATAAGAGCATTTAATAATAAAAATTTTTGTTCAATAAGATTTTTTTTAATTAATTATTTTATTGGAAAATTATAATTTCGTAGAAAATTAAAACGAAAAAAATGAAATATCTATTCTATTAATTCTTCATCATTTTCATCCCGTCCTTGGTCAAAATATTTCTCAGGCATTACTCCGTTTTCAGCTTATTGTCGGAAAAATTACTTTGGCATGAGATTGACGCCGGAATAATTACGTCGTCATGAAATTAGTACCGGGGAAATTATTCTGACATAAGATTCATGAAGGAGAAAAAACTCCAACATTGATCTCATACCAGAGTAATTTTTCCGGTAGTGATCTCATGACAGAGTAATTTCCCCGTTTTTAATCTTATGCCGGAGTGATATTTCGATCTTATGCCAATATATCATTTTCAGATCCATCGAGCTTCCGACGTTGTTGAACAATGCACTTATATCGTTGCTAAAATCATAATGTGACATGTTGAAGCCTGAGAAATATAAATAAACATAATACAAATTTTGATAGAGTACACTAAATTTTTTCCATTTGGTTTTTCAATGACTGCTAGAACAACTCAACAATAACAGAAGCAATACTAATTATATAATTGTAATGTAAATCATGGTTCATAACAAATAGTTCACGTATGTATACACCAGACAAATTCAATTGATTTCAAACACTTCTGTACTGGATAAAACATTTTTTTTTAACATATGTACACCCTGGCGAAAATGACGACACTAATCCGACAGTCGGTTTGTGCACTGATCTCATACAAAAACGACACAAAACTGACAAACGACTATAAGGATTTTTGAGTCATAAAAATGAATAAAAAGAAGCATTTAAAAAATAGAATATGTCTTAAAATTTATAAATAATATTCTTACAATTTAAGGTTGATTCCGAATATCTGAATTATTGATAGACTTTTGATTTTTTTGGCTTATTTTCTAAATAGAATAATTATCTATATTGTGAATTTTTTTGAATTTTTTCTTGTTTGCTTTTTTCGAGATATTTACTGTCAAAGTTGACAACTTTAACACACAAGGTATACGCATTACCTCATGTTTTTACGAATAACTTCTTTTTGTGTTGATTTAAAACTGTACATTTACTATCAGATTGTAGCCCTAGACAAGACAAAATTTTGATAATTATTTCAATTTTTTCTTCTTTTTCTTTTAATAAATATTTAACTTTTAAACATTAAAATTTGTTGTTTTTCGCGAGGAGTATACGTGGGGGATTTACGAACTGGCAACGTTGTTCTTCTCCCCTACGTTGCTCGTTGCTTGCCAAGAGGGGAATAGACACTGATCGACACACAGACATACACACACACAAGCTTATACTGTACTTTTTTTTCACAGTGTTTCACGATGTAAGATTTGCGTGCTGTAATAGTATTAGTGTGTATTGATATAGACTTGCTCACACAGATACTATTACAAAACTTGATTTTTTAATCAGTGACGCCACGAAAATTTCTAGGACAGGGGATATGAAATACAGCGCTACAGTATTCGGGCTTTTCAATAAAATATTGGTACGGCGATGGGACTTGGGATCAACCTTAAGACACATTAGAATTTTTTTAAAGTAATTTTTTTATTGAAAAAACTCAATTCTGTTTGTATATTAAAAGTGAGGTTATGCTGTCAGAATCGGTCAGAATCATCTGTACACGACTGTGAGATTTTACAATTCTCACACAAATCCAACAGACGCATGACAGTATATTTTTATTTTGTGTTTTTTAATATTAAAAAGCATTTTAGTAATAAAAATTTTTGTTCAATGATAAAATTATCATAACAAAAAAAAAAGCTAGTTTTTTTAACGAAAAGAAGCGTCGAGTATTCGTAATCATTTAGCTATTTTATTTTTTTAATACAAAAAGATGTGGTACCAAAAAAAGTCAAGAATTAAATATATTTTTAATGCATATAAATAAGTCTTAACTGTTGACAAAATTTTAAACTTGACCCCACCTGGTTCAATATATCGTCACATTAATGGAAGAAAGGCGTAAGTGCCATTTTCGGGAATTTTTCTTTTATTGAAGGAAAGAAGGCGTTAGTAAGTTACATAATTATTTGAATTAGTTTTGTTTATCATATTTTTTCATCAAAAATATAAAATAAGAAAATAAATATATATTATATTTATTGATTATTAATACATTATTTTATTATTTTATATTTTTGATAAAAAAATATGATAAAAAAAAACTATTTTAAATAATTATGTAACTTACGATTTATAATTATTTTTATGTTTTTCTTATTCATAATTATCAATAAATAATAATCAATAATTTAAAAAACCCTACCATTGAATGAATTTAAAATAAAATTGAAAATACGCCCTTCATCTTTTCTTAAAAATTATTTCGACAAAGGAAAAAAGGCGTAAATCCTTGGACATACGCCCTTCATCTTGTATTAAAAATGTTTTTGATAATGGAAAAAAGACGTAAGTCCCTGGACATACGCCCTTTATCCTGTATCAAAGGTTGTTACGCCCTTTTTACTTTTTTTTTTTTTTAAGCCTTAAAATTAGATAAAAAACCCAAAAGTTAATAAATTTGCTAGGCTAAATATCAACGATTTGTTGATATAACATCTGGAAAATCTAAATGTCGAATTTTTATCATCACCATCATCATCATCATCATCTTGATTTTTAGGACAGTTTTGATGTTCTTCTAAATAATATGAGTCTTAATCTGTTGTTACAATGTATAGCTTGAATGATTGGGCAAATCAGTATCATATGTAGCATAAGCATTTAATTATTTTCTATTATTAACTGATGGTGTTGTTACTGCACTTTTTAATTCACTTGATGTAAATGTTTCATTATTTTTTTTTTTTTTGTTTAATTATTTTTTTTCGCGTGCACCTTCATTATGTAAATAATCAAAACTAGCTTCTTTTGTTATTAAATCAGAATGACGTATTATTGAACGTATGAAAAATCTATAATCAGTTATTTATTGTCCTTTTGGTACTT
>MKYW01000055.1:74681-104825 GCA_015776835.1 Aphidius ervi
AAATTTTTTTTTTATCTAATCGGATAATTCAAACATTTTTACAAAAATTAATATCAAACACTAAAATTAATTATACTTGATAGACGCATAAATTGATGATTTTAGATGTAGCAATCACTCGACGACGACTACTCACAGTGCCCTCTGATAGCGTTTGAGTGTCACACAATTTTATTCTACCTTTAATATTTTTTTTTTTAAATTTCTATTATATATAAAACAAAAACCGTCTGTTTGAATTGAAGAATATAAGACGTAGAAATATTTAAAATAATTGTTTGAATTTTAAAATAAAAATTATCGTCGTAATTACCGAATAATAGGAAAGTGTCCGACTACTAGGGTGTGTCCGAGTACTGGTGCCGCCACGGTACTAACCTCAACTGTATTTATATTTTTTATTTACATTTCATGTATATGGGGCATTTCAAGTGAAATGTTGGAGCATTTTACCTTGACCTCTCCGATTTTTTTGATTTATTTTTTTTTCAAGGTAACTCGACGAAAAATACAGCTGGAATTTTTTTTGAAATTTTCCCTCCACCCCTTAGCGGTGATACCACCCTTTTTCGGCAGGATTCAACCTAGCTCAAAACATACCATTTTTAAATGAAAAATTTTTTTTCTGAAAGATTTCTGACATCAAAGTCAACGTATTTCCCGAAAAGTAAAAGTGGGACCACGGTTCCGTACATATTTTTTTTTTGAATTTAGAAAATTTCGAAATTTTAAAGAATTTCAAAAATTTCAAAGTTTTCATATTTTTCTGAATTTGAGAAGAAAAATAAGAATAAAAGATGTCTTTGTAATTTTTTCGATTATTCATTTTCAACCGAAAAAAACAATTTAACTGAAAAAAAAAACCAGAAACTTAGAAAAAATAACGAAGTTCCCCCTGCCGGGAATCGAACCCGGGTCTTTTGCTTACCGGGCAAACGCCTTGACCTCTAGACCACAGGGCTTCTTATTTTTTTCTAAGTTTGATCAAGTTAACTCCGACGTCCTTCTATTCGTCAATTCATTCGACTATTTATTATCGAATGTTACCAAAATATTATATGAAAAATAAAAAAATGACTAAGTCTGAGGACCCGTGTGAGTGACAAATAAGCCCACAAAAAAATACATAATAACCACTGAATGTTTTCAGTCCGGAAGCCTGAGACTGTTCCGAAAGCCAGACGACGACTCATAATAAAGCCATAAAGGCCGACTGACAAGAGTCTTTGATGAAGAAAAGCTGATAGCTTCACCCACTGTTTAGATATTTCGGAAAAGTATAGTTGTGTACATTTTTTCCTTCTGAAATATCTAAAGAATCATTATAGACTCTTGCCAGTCAGTCTGTATTTGTCAGTGTAGCCACTTTATGGATGGCCTGATCTTCACTCATTTTTTGCCTCACTCCTCCACCTTCTGTGTGCACAGCATCTTATAACACTCTCTGGTGGAAGAAGGGTAGGAGAAAGAGAGCAACATTCATCGGAACATTCAGTAATTCAGCAAATGGCTGATCTCACTACACTCAGAGAAGGATATTTTAACAGTTAACATATCCTGTTTAATGTTAACATATGCCATGTTTAAATGTGTGGTGGCTGATAAGTTTACATCAAAGATACATATATTAACATTAAACATACGTATCTTAATAGTTAATATGCGTATGTTAACTATTAAGATATCTAAGATATCTGTAATTGACACAATTTGAAGGTTAGGTTGATAGTTGAGGACATTTACGTATGTAAATATGAAAATTTAATGTAAAATTAAGAATGAATTCACAAAAAAAACTAGAATTTAAATAAATTTATGACAACATGAGTACATATTATATTATATTACAATTAGAATAGTATCACAATATAATGTCGAAAAAAAAAGATTACAAGAATTAGACTGATATGCGCAGGCGCATCAAAATATGAGTAAAATTTGGCCGCGTAAAGATACGTATGTTTACTATAAACATACGTATGTTAACAGTTAAGATACTATGTTTATTGTTAATATATATATCTTAACATTAAACTTATCGCGATTTTTGTATGTTTAATGTAAACATATTGGTATGTTAACTGTTAACATATCCTTCTCTGAGTGTAGTCAGCTTGACTATTGGTCTAGTTTGATGGTGCCACGAAGTTCCTCATAAACCAGGTATATATTGACAATAATTTTGTCCAATCGTATGTGTTCAAATGATTTTAGCAAAAAACATTTGTGTCATAAAAATTGAATGAATAAATAAAATTCAATATCGATTTGTTAAAACATTTCTGTTGGGCTTACATTAGAATCCGATCAATCTGTTTCATTTTTACTTCGAGCAATAGAGAAAGATTGAACTTTGTTCCATGCAACGCTATTTTTTAACTTTATCTCATTTTTGAACTTCGTCTCATTCCATCCTATAGAATCCGTCCGTTTCTTTCCAGAATTTCAAGCTTTTGTCTTGCTTTTACTGAAGTAAACTCGATGAAAACCTTGCACTAAGCCTCACTGGTAAAAGGTATCCCTTACCGCCAACAATACCTCATTTTGAATCCCTTACCTTGCGTAGACTCAACATCCCCAAAGATTTTTCTTCTGAAAAAACTTGTAAAGCTGTCTCTATCAGTCTATATCGCGTTGCTATGAAAAGCCACCCTTTTCCTTCCCTCATATCCCATTTAACTTGCCCTCTATGTTACCTTCGCTTTACTCGTCCCCTCTCTATCGCTCTTTTACTTTCTTCATAAACACACCCTTTCATTATCTCAATCTCCGACTCGCTTTCTGCTTATACCATTGTCGTTCTTTTCTGAAAATTTTCTTCATCAAACTTCGTATTTTCAAGCGTTACATTGATTTTTTTTATTTGCTAATACTTCTTATCAAATCTTATAGCTTGCACACCTGTAAAAATTATATTGTTCAATAAATATAAATAACTTAAGGTTATTATTGCTCTGAAAATAATATCATAGATTTATAAGCAGTTTCTACTCAAAATAAAAATGTGCATACAAAAAAACATACTTTTTACGATCCCCAAATGGAGCTTTAGAGACTTAGGAAGGATGAATATAACAGAAATATAGTGTCACAAATTGACATTTAATCAATTGGCTATAAATTATGATAATTATTACGATTACTATTTTTTCGAATAATTATGGGCATGATGAAGCACATGAAAAGGATAATTTCGTAGATTGAAATCCTTTTACTATGTGCCTAGACTTGAATCTAAGATCTAGGCTTAAAATGAATATAAGATTTAACTAAACAGCAGTAGTGTACCAAGTAGAGTTGGAGATCTGCGGTTGGCCAGGTGAAACGAAGATCGGAGGGAAAGGGGGAATGAGATTGAATCAGTGAAGCAGGGTTAGACGGGGAGCTTAATTGTATCTTTTACGCACTAACTATATAGTCACATGATTGTATAATATAAATTCATGAAAAATACTCCTTTCTCGTACATGGAATTACTACATTATGATTACATCTTGATTTCACAATAAAATTTTGCGAAAATTTTCTTTTTCAAGCAAAGACTGTGACTATGTAGAGCAAAGTCAAATCATGACGTTTGCAGTCAGTACATGGGTAAGCAGTATTTTATTTTGAAATTGATTCTAAGAGCCAATCAAATGGCGCGAGCAAACAGATTGTGTGGAATGTCTACCCACACATTTTCGGATAATTAATACAACACTTAATCTCAGAGGCACATATGCAACTTAACATTTCAAAACTCGAATTACGACGTGCATGCTCGTATTTCACAGTTCGTTAAATATATACAAAAGAAAAAAATATGAACCGCATGCATATGACTTAATTTTCATCGATTGTTTCTTCTTCTACTTTTTATCTTTAATCCCCTTTGATATTCTTTAATTGGAGAATTTCTCCGATGTCTCAAAAATCACTTGTGTTCCAACCATTATGAGAGACACCATAGAACATACAAAAATTCATCTCTATATTTATTGAATTTATTTATCAATAAGTTATTTAATATCATTTAAACAATCAAATTTAATACGATTAAGGATGTACGATACTCGGCGATATGTCAGAAGAGCCTATATATCGAGTAACCGATATTTTTTACCGGATATCAGTCAAAAAGTATCGGAGACTAGAAACCTCTATACAGAAATTTGGTAATCAAGAGGAACAAAAAAAATAAACTGAAACTGAAAACAACTGAAAATCACTGAAAATATATTGCATAAAAAAAACAATCAACTGACAGGACATGGAAATATTTATTAAACATGAATAAAACCTCATATTATTAACCTTTTGCATGTAAAAAGGTTAATAAACTAACTTGTTCCGGGTCGAAACTCATCTGTCTGTCGGTTCCAGACTGACCAGATTTGTTACTCCTATTTTTTAAATTATCTATATGTAATTTATATATTACTTTGAATATGTACCCTTTTTAATAGTACTTTTTTAAACAATTTTGAATATTTCCACACATGATCAACAAATGCATAGACTTTTTAAGTAAAATCACGTAACAAATAAAACTATAAGAGTCAAACAACTGCACTAACGTCTTTTTAATACAGAAAATGATTGTAAATTCGATAATAAAAAGTAAATTTATAACTATTTAACTTAAAATGAATTCATGAACCTTCCACCTACACATAGATTGTACCTTCTCTTGAACTAATTTTTGACCAATTGAAACTAATTTTTCAACGAAGTACACACCCATTTTGTGGACTTAACAATTTTCAACAAACTGAAAAATCAGTTGCTCTTCAACACTCGTTTACGTTACATCTCTAATTAACATTGATTCACGTTCTACGGGATTTCTTTATATTTACACAATGAAAATAGTAGTGTCTGTCTTTGACAACACTTTTAGAGTCAACTCAATATACAATAAACAAAACAATTGATTATATTTTAGTGAAATGATAAAGTGAATATATTATTAGAATTTAAGTTACAGTTCTTCTATCGATAATAGTTTTCAAGAAAAAAAAAAAAATGTATATTTTGAAAAAATTTTTCTTCTTACTTCAAAAATCATTGCGTCTAAACTATCTATCAGAAAGTATTTGACATCGAGGGTTTTTTGATCGTAAAACTTCTCTGTATAATATTTTATTATTCTTAAATTATTATTTATGTAACTTAAAATATTACATACGTTTTTATGTGGAAATTTTACAAGTATTAAAAACGGCGTAATAAATAACTTAACATCAAATAGAAATTGAGACTTCGTATTGGGCTCATTTTACGCACCTCAAAAAACTCTATCGCAGTAGAAGAGAGCTCTTTTAGTTACTTTCCTAGAATGCGGTCCCCCCTCCCCCCCGCGGTCGTGTGTGTTACGTTGTACAGGGTTTAACATGGAAAAAATAGCACAGGGTTTACCATGGGAATAGCAAAAAATAAAATGCATGGGTGAGAGTGAGGGGGTGTGACGTCACAGAAGAAGTATACATATAGACCATAGTATAGCATAGGGCGCATGAGGTAATAGAATAGGAATAGCAAAAAATAAAATGCATGGGTAAGAGTGAGATGGGTGTGACGTCAAAAACGGTGAACTAATTTTTAAAATACAAGCCATTCCCAGGTAGAAATAAGAGTCAATTTTTTGACTCTTCCTATCAAATTAACGTGTGAAGTCAAAAAGTGACCTCAAATTGACGTTAAATTGACTCTTATTTCTACCTGGATTCATTCATTATTCATTTATTATTATTTTCATTTATTTATTTATTTTTAAAATACAAGTCATTCATTCATTATGTATTTAAAATTATTTTTATTATTTATTTATCTATTTTTAAAATACAATTTTATTATTCTTCATTGTTTTTAAACATATGATCTACATAATGAGAAGGTGTTGGTCCAAGATACTCCACCGGATTTAAACTGTTTGGTAAAAATTGCGAATAAATGAATTCATATAATTGATCAAAATTCTTGACTAAAATATTATTATAGAATAAAGGCAAACATGGATCCGTAAAACTACGTCCGGTTTTGTCTTCAATGGATTTCTGGATTTTCTCAAATACTTGGTTTCCTGCACTTCCGGCAGTCATCAGTAAATAATGTTGAAGAGCTTCCTTATGAATATGTACACCTCCAAAGTTTTTTCGTAAATATCATGTAATGGCCTCTGGGTAAACTTCTGTAGGATAATGAGTCAATATTTTTTGTTGAGCTTCCACCCATTCAATAAAAAATTTTCCTGGTTAAATACATCGACGTGTAAATGACGAATCATCTCAATAGTCCGTAGGACGAGGGCAAAAAAACTAGACAGAACGTAAATGGTCAAATATTTGTTCAGTGGTAGTCCTTGAGACCCAGAACACGTTGCACCTACTCCATACCGTTTTGATTGGTAACCGTCCACAGGTAAGCCAGGTGAAAAATCGATAATTTGCACAGCTCGTAATTACTTGATTTTTTATTTAATACTTTTAGTTTTATTATTTTAATTTAATTTTGAAATCCCTACTAAATTAATTGGCACCTAACCGAGATATCAATTTTTAAAAATTGAAAAAAATACAAATTATTATTATTATTTTCAACGCGCTTCATAATTCGTATTTTTTTCAATTTTCAAAAATTGATATCTCGGTTGGGTGCCAATTAATTTAGTAGGGATTTTAAAATTAAATTGAAATAATAAAATTTCGATTTTTCACCTGGCTTACCCGAGTGGAAATCTGTTCAGGCTAGCTTGATTTGGCTCCCAATCTTGATCAATACTTGATCAATGTTGCCTTAACTCAGGAAACCTGATCAAGTTTTGATCAAGATTTGATCAAGATGCTTTATTAAGGACAACCTGCTCAAGATACAATCAAGAAAACTTTAACTCGTCTGTGATAAAGCCGTCTTAATCCAAACTCGATCAAGAAAACTTTAATTCTTCTTGGCTAAGGCCGTCTTGATCAAAACTCGATCAAGAATTGATCAATAAATATTTATTTCGTAACTTGTATTTTTTTAAAATATTTCTTGATCAAGATAGGATCGAGAAAACTTTAACTTCTCTGTGATAAGGCCGTCTTGATCCAAACTTGATCAAGAATTGATTAATTTTGTCAGTTGTGTATTTTTTAAATATGTCTTGATCAAGATAGGATCATGAAAACTTTGACTCGTCTGTGATAAGGCCGTCTTGATCCAAACTTGATCAAGAATTAATCAATAAATATTTATTTCGTAACTTGTATTTTTTTTAAATATTTCTTATATCAAGAATTGATCAATAAATCTTTATTTTGTCAGTTGTGTTTCTTTTAAATCTATCTTAATCGAGATAGGATCAAGAAAACATTAACTCTTTAATTTATTATATATTATGTTCATTATTACGATTTTTTTTTTTTAAACATTTATTTATTTATTTATTTATTTATTTATTTATTTATTTATTTATTTATTTATTTATTTATTTATTTATTTATTTATTTATTTATTTATTTTTTAACATGACATTTCTGCCAGTTATCTTCTCGGACCGCTTGTTACCGTCATTTTACCTGTAAATTGTTTTTTTTAATAAACAAAGCTAAAATCCAATAAACCAACATAAATAATAATAATAATTTGTATCCAAAAACGTAATAAATAAAATTAGGGGTTTTCAAATCACCTTAAAACCGGAAAAAGGCATAACACATTCTCGTGCTCAGAACACAATCATACCTGGACAAAATACAATTAAACAAATGAATAAAACAACTGAAACAAGCAATCTAGAGGAAAGCCGCAGGGTCGCTCAGTGTGTGGGTTTTGGTAGAAGGGCCGGATAAAGCTGTTATAATTAATTGATCCTGAAAATAATAATTAATAAATACCCCAAAATAATGACAAAAGACACAATTAATTCATTTACTTTATATTTATTTATCAAACAAACTCAAGGTAACTCAAATAGCCAACGTAACTCGAATACAAAATAAACTAATCTAATAATATCTCAAAGAACCTAATCTAAAGGGGACCGCGTCCAACAAAATATTAATCAATTAATAATGAATAAACTAAATCTAATAGACTTAAGTATCAAAAGTATCAAGATCATCTCCAGGATCAGCCTCGAGTTGGTCAACTGTATTGAATCCAACCAAAATTGATAGCACATGGTGGTTGATCCACCACGTCCATCATACCAAATATAACCTCAAACTCACCGTCGCCAGACGACTGGTTAAAACAAGAGGTCCAGTCAGTCCGATGTCTAAAAGACAAGAGAGAGAGAGTTTTTTTTTTTAATTAATTTACTGAATTTATATACGAAAAAGAGGGGGGATTTGCCCTACTCTAATGTGACTTGGTGTTGATGATGTCGCTAGTTGAGGAGTCGAACCATTGCCTATGTGGCTCCGCCTTGAAGGCAACGAGAATCGTTACAGCCTGCTCCCCAGACTCCTCCAGCAACGACAGCAATCGACATCCTTCTTGGTTGGTAAAGCTCATGATGACCTGCATTATAGTCTTAACCTACTAGGAACAAAAATATATAACAAAGCTAGTTAAGAAAAGGTACAAAAGTCTTTATTAAACCTAGTTAACACTAAACATAATAAGTCTTTTGGTAACAGTCATGGCTTTAGTCGGGGTCATCCCCAACTGGTAACAAAATAATACTAAAAGTGTCCTCCTCTGCAGTGTGGATTGCCGCACTCGCAGTGATAGGTTGGTTGAGGTCCTGGATATCCAGGTCCTCCACAGCCTCCCAATACCTTGACTGTACTGCCCTTGATAACCTGCCCAACCAGGATAGTCTGGTGGAGCAACATTTCTTTCAACTCTGGTCTCCATGGTGAATCCAGGAGTTGCATACTGAGCAGTACGAACTTCATGATATGGATACCCTGGTTCTGAATAACCATATTGAGCAGGTGGTTGATATTGGACAATATTACTATCGACTGGTCCACCAGGAATCCAATCACTAGGTCCAACTAGTGGTGGTGGCGAATCAAACCTGGTTGTAGTAGCAGCTGGATGTTGACGAGTCGGCTGGTGACTAATTTGCTGGCTACGTGCCCATTCATTAGGTCCAGCCATTGGTGGTGGTGATGGCTGATCAACCACAGCTGGTGTTGTTGGTGCTGATGGATAACCTGAATCAACATCTGTTGCTATGCTAGCACGTCTGATTGGATCTGGTGTCATCATTGAAGCTGCTTCATCCTGCTTCTGGCTGACCTCCGAGGCTCCAGCAATTTCAGCTACTGGTTTTGCTTCGGTTTGGACAGCTATTGATTCCACCTTTGGTCGATCGGCTTCTCGCTTAACAGATACAACAGCAGATGAAACTTTTGAAGAAGTACCTGTTGATGGTACCTTCTTATTCTCTTCAGTATGTTGATAAGTAGCATGCCTGTGAAAGGCACAGGTTTTACAGTGAAGTTTCTTTCGGTTGGGTTTATTTCTACCGGCTGATGTTGAAGTATTTCCAGCAGATGTGTTGTTTGCTGGTGGTTTGCTCGTGCCAGATGACCAATAGTCTGTTGATCTTGGATTTCCAGCAGACGAGCTGTTAGTTGGTGGTTTACTGGTTTCAGTTGACCAGCAAGCTGTTGATCTTGGTCCAGCTGATGATGTATTTCCAGCATTAAATGGTGGTCTGTACCCACCTCTTGCACTTGGTGGTAGAAATCCAGCTGGTCTGGTTACGACTGGTATGGTGCTAGCAGATGGTCTTGGCTGGCTCATGAAGGTACCAGCAAGTAAAGGATCAGTGATTTCAGGTTGTTTCCTGTATGGAGCTGATTCATACTTTTCCATCACTTTCCTTACCTCCTGATACATATCAGTCTTTAAGACTGGATGAGCATGCACTGAATCAAAAACAGCGTCCGGTGCAGGTGCCAAGGACTGTGGTCTTTGAACCACTACTGGTACAATTGGTTTCTCATTTGGAACCTGTACCAGTTCAGGTTTACCCTCAGGCTGTTTTTGGTGTCTTGCCCTTTCCAGCATACCAAATTTAATTTGAGAGTAGCCTACATTCTCAACAGTTTTTATGCTTGGCTTGGGTTTCAAGTTAACATTCAAGCTCGAGACCTCAGTGAATGTTCTAAAAACTGGTTCAGGTTTAACCCATCCAGCTGGCTTACGTGGTGGATCTACTGCTGTAAAAACTGGACGGTATAGATCATCGTCAGTTCTTCTAATATCCGAGTCCAATGGTATGATAGGATCGTTCAAATTAATCGAATTCAAGTTCGGTGTGGTGGCTGCTGGACGAAGGACTGGTTCTTCCAGGTCTATTACCTAAATATTCCCAGTCTGTTGTGGTGCTTACTTATTGGTTTGAGTGACTGGCTCTTCCAGGTCAATCAATTCAACAAGTTTTGGCTGTGTAACTGGTTCGGGTTTTAATTCTTCAGTTTGTTGTGGTGGCAACTCAGCTACTTTAACGACTGGCTTTTCCAGCTCTGCTGGTTTTGGACCAGTTGGTACATCAACTCTCTCTAAACGAACTTCTGGAATTCCTTGATTAAATTGTACAAGCCTGGTGGGAACAGACTTGAGTAATGACGCCTCGAGATCTGAATCTCCACCCGGTGTACAATCCAACGTGTCCCCAGCTGAATTGGTCTCTATCATCTCCAAAATCTCAGAAGTATAGTCATTGTCAGTTAGTAAACTGCCTGTATCCGCCTGATCCAACATGGCCTCGTCAACAGTTGCTGAATTTACAGCTTCATTAGTTGGTACATTTACAGCTGTATCAGGTGGTGAATTCGCTGAACTCTGTGGTGTCATCAGCTGTTGATAGGCTGCAGTGAAAGCTGTTGATAAATCTGGATTAATGCCAGCAACTTTACCAAGTTCCTGCTGATAGGGCTTTAGGGCATCTAGTAAAATTGATTCTAGAGTCCTGTCAGTTGTAACTGGTACTGATGGTATGTTGAGCTCTGGTGTCATCTTCCTAGGTGGTTCCCTAACGTCTGAATCATCACTGTCAGAGTCTATCAGATTATTTGATCTGAAGTGTGATCTACCGGATGACCTGGTGCGTCTGTATGACACCGAAGAGTCACTGCTGGTTCTTCCTGCTGATCTGAGTTCCCTCATCTGTAACATATAAAATAACGGGTAGTTTTCCTGTTTGAGTAAATATTAATTCGGAGCTATAGATCACTGATTGAGGATTGGCCTAAGATCTTCCCTGAAAAGTCCGACAGTTCATAGCGAGTAGGAGAATATTTTGTGGTGACAACGAAAGGACCCTCATATTTCTTTTCAAGACCGGCTGAATAATGACGAGCTGCATTTGAAAGAGGATGAGTTTTTCTTAATACCAATTGTCCAACAGAAAATTCTGAATGACGATGACGAGAGTTGTAAGGTATTGCCTGCCTATCTGATGCTTCTTCACGAGCATAAATTAACGCCTGTCTTAAAATATTTGATCGCCTCATCCGCTCATTTCACTTCTCGATTGGGATAGGAACCAGAGTGGATTGGACTTCTAGTTCATATCAAAGTGAATTGGGTGGACGAGGTTTTCGACCAGTATTGGCGAATGAAGGTGATGTTAGCAATGAATCATGATGAGCAATATTGAATGCGAATCGAAATTCTGGCAAAAACTGATCCCAGTCTCGATGGTTACCATCAAGATAGGCTCGAAGCATATTTTTCAAACTTCGGTTCACCCGTTCCACTGTATCGGCCTGTGGATGATACGGGGGTGTGGTTTGCAGGTTGATTCCTGCCCACACAGCCAAAGATTTAATTTCTTTATTAACAAACTCAGTACCATTGTCTGTTATCAATGTTCGTGGTGCCCCATGGCGAAATATAATCAGATCTTCTAGTCTTTCCCGGATGACACGTCCAGTTGCTGCTCGCAATGCAGCTAGCTCAACGTATTTTGTCATCTGGTCCTGAATGACTAGAAGATATGATTGACCAGCTTTTGATCTAGGTAGAGGTCCCATGATATCAGCAGCTATGACCATGGTTCCCGTACAATCCGTCTACCCATGAAACCACGAGGTTTAGCTGAATCAGACTTGGTTCGTTGACAAGTTTCACAACGTGATATAAAAGTAGAAATTTCTCTAAACATATTCGGCTTAAAATATTGCATAGCAACACGCCTATAAGTTTTATCTATACCAAGATGACCTTGATGTGGTGGTGAATGACATTCAAGTATTGCCTCTTTCCGCAATTCCTTTGGTAAGACCAACTTCCAAGCAGAGAGGTCTTGGAATTCCGTCACGATGAAAGACTGTGGCTGGTGAAAGCACAACCGGTCTTCCATAATCTTCCAATCGGGATGGCTATCAGGAGAGTGCAATACTTTACGAAATTTCTTACTATACCAACGGTCTTCTGTGACTGTTGGATCCCGGACTAGGTTAATCCTGTCAGGTGAACGTGACAGAGCATCTGGTACATGATGATGAGCACCTTTACGATGGACAATAACAAAATTATATTGCATGAGTTCTAATGACCAACGAGCTAGACGACCAGTTGGATTCCGGAGGTTGTTGAGCCAACGCAAACTACTGTGATCAGTTATCACAGTGAATGAGTAGCCCTCCAGATAACAACGAAATTTCCGGATAGACCAGATTACAGCCAAGCATTCTTGCTCAGTTACTGAATAACGTGTTTCTGTGTCAGTCATTGTCCTACTTGCATATGCAATTACCTTCTCTTCATCATTAATAGTTTGAGTCAAAACTGCTCCAAGACCAACACTGCTGGCATCCGTTTGAAAAAAGAACGGAGCAGTGAAATCTGGGCAAGCAAGAGTTGGTGCCGTGGTGAGTCTAAGTTTTAATTCACGAAAACTGTTGATCTGCGTTTTCCCCCAGATCCAAGGAACATCCTTTTTAGTTAGTCTGGTTAGGGGCTATGCCAATGAAGCGAAGTCTGGTATGAACCTGCGGTACCAGGATGCCATACCAAGAAAACGACGAAGCTGTTTGATGTTCAACGGTGCTGCATAATCCACCACCGCTACGGTTTTTTCCGGATCAACCTGGAGACCGTGTTGATTCACCAAGAAGCCCAGGTATTGGACCTCAGAACAACAGAAATGACTTTTATCACGATTGATAGTTAGATTAGCGTTTTTCAAATCACGTAAGACCTGTTCCAAATAAGAGAGATGCTCCTCGAATGATTGTGTTACAATGATGATGTCGTCTAAGTAGACGAAGACCTTCGGATAATACCGCTGGCCCAGCAGCTGGTCAGCCAGCCGCTGCATCGTCGCGAGACTGTTGGATAATCCGAACGGCATCCGGAGGAACTGGTACAGTCCATATCCGGGTACAATAAATGCCGTGATTTCACGCGAAGCTGGTGTAAGTGCAACTTGGAAAAACGCTTGACTTAAATCGATGGTGGTAATGTAATGAGCTTGACGAAGTTCGTCCAAGATGGCTGTCATATCCGGAATTGGATAAGCATCCTTCTTGGTTACGTCATTTACTTTTCTAAAATCAACGCAAAACCTATAATTATCTTTACCTTTTGGTACCAACACCACCGGACTCGCCCACTCACTTTGAGAGGGTTCAATGATTCCGGATGCCAACATCTTGTCAACCTCCTTCTTCATCACCGCACACATGGCTGGATTTGCTCTGTGTGGTTTCTGACGTATGGGTGGATATCCACCAACGTCAATGTGGTGCTGAGTCAGGTGAGTGACAGGAAATGGTTTATCAGGTGGTGGTGCCTCAGGAAGATTATCAGCTAAAAATTTCTTTAATGTTAATTCTTGATCCGGTTCAAGTGTCCTTAATCCAAGACAGTGTATTTTGGTGGCATTGACAGCTGGTGTGAATAGGTGTCTGTTTTCTGGGTTATCCCTATAAAACCACGACCTATCACCAAAGTCAATCACCATACCTGCTGCTTGTAAAAAGTCCAAACCCAGGATGAAGTCTTCTGATAAAGAAGGAAGGATAAGTGCCTCCGTCTTGGTTGCTTTATCAGCTACTACAAGAACTACTGGAATGGAATATAACACGGTTTCAACTTGACCACTCGCCGTGACAACTCGTCTTGGTGGTATAGCTTGTGGTTCCAAACCGGATTGTTCCAACAGCTGAGTTGCTGCAGGACCGGCAAAAGAACGACTAGCACCAGAATCAACGAGTGCCCGGATGATGAGTGAACCTATGACTATGTCAAGATGAAAAGAAGTTGATTTATTATCAATAGCAAGTTCAACTTTTGGCTCTGGTTTAGGAACAAATTCCGGAGCTAAAGGTGACAAAGTGGTGGACAGGATTTCTTCAGGAGTTAATGCTCTATGGTCAACCACAGATCTCCAAGGTATTTTCCTAGCCAACTTAACCGGTTGTGACACAGCTAATTGAGACTCAGACACCGGTGTATCGAGACTCAATTGGCGTTTCCCGGATTACAATAAGTACAAGACGCCGTCGTGACACCTGGTCTCCTACAACGATAGCAAAAGCGTCGTCGAGGCTCCTGGCAATCACGATGGATGTGTCCACGAGTATCACAATTCCAACACTCGACTTCATTACCACCAGATCGGTCAGCACGTTCTGGTGAAAGAGCGAGATCTGGAGTTGGTGATGGATCACGAGCGAACCTTCTAGGTACAGGTACTGGAGTAACAGGTGGTGAACACTGTGTTCCCTGATCTACTCTACCTGGTGTATTAGACATTCTGGTACGCTCACGATTACGATTGATTTCACGTCTTAGAGCACATAATTCGAGGTCTTCCTCAATTGCCTGGTTACTGCCTGCATCATAGAGGTTTTCCTCCTCGAATAAGGCCCGTGCATTACTCTGACGTGAATATCTTGATGGTGCAAAGGAAACATTACGAATATTCTGATAAGCAAAACTTGGACACAATGAGAGCTCTGGCTTTGGTGGAAGTCTACGATTTTGAGCACCTTTTGTGATGCTTTCTTGGCGTATGGCTTCATCCTCCACAGCTCTCATCGTTGGGAAGTTCCTAGCTGATATGACACGCTGATAGGGTGGTAACATATTGCGAATTGTGTAAAGAACACGTTCACTTTCTGGCCAAGGTGGATTTGTACGTTGAAGTAGGCCACGCATGCAAGCGACGAAGTGACGAACTGATTCACTTGGGCCTTGGGTACGTCTGTCTATTTCTTCACGCAATGCTCTTTGATAGTCTGGGTCCGCAAAACTATCACGGAATGCTTCTCTGGTGACTCCCCAGTTCAAGAATTCCTCGGTATGAGTCATGAACCAGGTTAAAGCATGACCACTAAGACAGAAAGACAGAGCTGATAGGATTTCCTGATCAGTAGCACCAGTGACAATTTGGGTTTGATCGACTCTGAATAAGAATTCCTCAACGTCTTCACCTGGTTTACCAGTGAAGTGGAGGTTACAACTCGACAGAGTCCTGAGCAAGTGATTCGGGTTACAACGCCCAGGTTCAGAGATTCGGAGGTCTTCCGCCGAAGGACTGATTACCTGACGACGAGGCTGAGGACGATAATCAACTTGACGATCAGGATAATCCTGACGTCTTGGATTAGCTGGTGGCTGTTCAGGTAGAGGACGATAATCGACGCGATGATCAGGATAATCCTGGCGTCTTGAATTAGCTGGTGGCTGTTCAGGTGAAAGGTGGTAATCAGATTGACGATCAGGATAAACCTGACGTCTTGAATTAGCTGGTGGCTGTTCAGGTAGAGGACGACGTAAGCTGGCTCTTTCTCGAAGGTTATATCCTCCAAGACCACCTGCGTTATCCTCAAAACTTGGCAAGACACGAGTTGGTACCTTGTTCTGGTTAGCCTTGGTGGAACCTTTAGGTCTACCTCTGGATAATGGTGGATTGGTACCACCAGCCGGAGGTCCCAGATCCAAGGTTTCAAATTGAGGCATAGTCAAAGGCAAACGATTAATTAATGGAGTGGTGACGCGTTGATTTAACAATGGTGGATCTATTGGAGCATCAAGGTTCGTAAACAAATCTCCTAAATTTAATTCAAAAGAACGATTAGATTCAGCACGTGATGGTGGTTCCAAATCAACAACTGGTTCCTCTGGTGAAGCCTGTGTAAGTGTTACCTTCACTGGACCTTCCTCACCAGATTGATCAGTCATTGGTCGGTTATCCAAATCACTGGTTGAATCCACCAAACTACCTGAGCCTGTCAATAAATTAGTACGAGGTCTTCCTCTACGCCTGGGTATTGTGACTAGTGCTTCAGCCATTGCACTTGGTCAAAATTCAAGTTACAAGTGACCAGAACGATAAGGAATAAACCAGACTACGCTAAATTGAATAATATGTGACTCTAACACGATAGGAGAGGGCTAGCTATGCTGAAATTCCAAACACGCAAATAGAATTTCAAAAATCCAATTAAAAGTCGATAATTATATAATGTGATCTGTCAATTCAACCACTGGTTAACCAGCTAGTCAGTTGGCTGATCAGTAAGTCAAATAATTATTTAAACAACTGATGTACCAGATGGTCAGTCAAATGATGTACCAGATGGTCAGTCGAATGATGTACCAGTTGGCTAATCAGATGGTTGATGAATTCGTTAATTGATTGATCAAATGATGTATCAGTTGGTCAGTCAAATGATGTACCAGATGGTCAATCAAATGATGTACCAATTAATCAGTCTGATGGTTGATCCGCCAAGACTCATCAACAGTATCAAGCCAATCAAGATTCAAAACAACCAATTATTCAATTTTATAATTAGAATTATCAACAGTAGTGATAATTTATGATAAATTAACAATAAAACCTAGACCTTATGATAATCTACCAAAGACTCGGATCGACCAAGATCTACGTTCTAAGCTAATTAATTAAATATTATAAGTTAGACCAGTTGATGATCAATTGGACTTATCACCAACAGTTCCTGGATCAGCCGGGTACCAAGTGAACCCAATGATCAATCACCAACTTGAGACTTAACGCTAACACGTGGATTTGATAAGTCTGGACCTGGGTCGACCAGATACCACGAAAATCCAATGGACCTGGACTTGGTTCGGCCAAGTACCAAGTGAATCTACTGATCAAACTGGATCCTGGATCAGCCAAGACCAAGTCCTAATAATACGAGAGACACGAGAGGTCCTGGATCGTCCAGATACCACGGATTCTCTGATTCGTCAAGTCTAGTACTGGATCGACCAGCTACTCGTATATTTTGGTGATAAATCAAATCTCGGATCGACCAAGATGACACAAATTAATTATATAACAAAGAGAAGTGCTGGATCGCCCAAGCAACACGTGGTTTTAATCGCTTAAACAAGAAAGTGCTGGATCGTCCAAGCAACACGTGAAGCTAATTGATAAGCAAGACTGGACCTGGGTCGTCCATATGCCTTAATTGAAGTAGGACTTTTGAAAGATCTAGCTAAACGAATTACCATACCCAACGAGGACATTGCAGACTTAACTACCTGCTCAACCTGAGAGTTGAAAAGAAATTTATCATCAAATACGATGCCCAAATCAGTTGTTTGTCTTGTTCGTGTTAATATTTCACCATGTATAGTATAATTAAATACGAGTGGGTGACAGGACGTACTGAATGATATTACTCTACATTTTGCTATGTTAACTTGCAGGTCATTAAATTCACACCAGTTCACAAATTTATTGATGTTTTTTTGTAAATGATGGCAATGATACAATGATTTTATAGGCAGGTACAATTTAACATCATCAGCATATAAGAGCGAGTAACAGGATAGTCTCTCAGATAGGTCATTAATGTAGATGTTAAATAATAATGGATCTAAATTAGAGCCCTGTGGGACTCCAGATGTTGGTGAATATGCTGATGATAGAGTACCATTTATATAGACATAACAACAGCGATTGACAAGGTAAGACCAGATAAGATTTATTAGCGTACGAGGCAAGTTAATTGCAATTAATTTAGAGACAAGTGTTAACCAGTTTATCCTGTCAAAGGCCTTTGTCATGTCTGTATATATCACATCAACCTGAGTGTTCTTATTAATGTGAGACGTTACATACTGACTGAATTTTACAAGGTTAGAACAAGTACTACGCATGGGTGTGAAGCCATGTTGGTTACGTGATAAGAAAGGAGAGAAATATGACATAATAACCTTGTAGATTAGTTTTTCAAAGAGTTTTGAACACACAGGAAGAAGTGATATTTGCCTATAGTTTGATACCAGTAGTGGATTACCTGTTTTAAATAATGGTTTAACTACTGAGTTTTTCCAGCAAGTAGGGTATGTGCCTGATGATATAGCCAAGTTGAAGATAATTTTAAGTGGAAAAATCAATGCATCCGGACAAATCCTAATTAAAGATCCAGGAAGATTGTCTAGACCACTTGTATTATTGTTTTTCACACGCAAGATCTCGCGTGCAATGTCCTCAGAGTCTATCGTAATAACTTCCTCATTAAGAAAGCTACAAAACATGAGTAAATCAAAATCAGACTGTATATCAGTATTCAGCTTATTAAATACACTAGAAAAATGTGTAGCAAATGCATTAGATATCATAAGTGGATCATAACTGATACTATTATTCATGAGTGGACAATTCAATGTGGTAGATTGGTTTTTTTTACTATTAATATACTTCCAAAACCCTTTGGGATTACTACCAATATTGCTCTCAATATTTTTATTATATAATTCTAAATCTCTGTGAGATATATTTTTTATGGCTAATGTAATAGAACTAATCCTACAGTTAATGGCTGATGACTCATTTGTTTTACTAATTTTTAAATATTTTTTCTTATTTCTAATGAGAGTAATCAGCTCAGTTGAGTACCAACATGGGTACCTAGACGCCTTGTATCCATGCTGGGGAGGATAGTAGTTGTTATCAATTACTTGAAAAAATTTTTTATAAAAGATATTACAAAGACAATCCACTGTACCCATATTGGCACCCAAGCCGAGAAGACCATCCCAATTTATTGACCTACAATCATATTTAACTTTATCTAAATCTAAATATTTAATAATATATTTCAAAGATGTAGTATGAGAACATGTAGAGCCAGTGTAGTTAGAAGTAGAATTAACAATATGTAAATGCAGAGGAGGATGGTAGTCATCCTGCTTAACTAGAGCTGGTCCTGGTGAAACTAAACAAGTAGCACGAGAGACAAGTATGAGATCCAAAATTTTCCCATGAGAATTATGAACAGAGTTGAGTTGTTGTAAATTAAGTGTGTTTATGAACAACGAGATGGTAGTATATATTTTGTTGCTTGAAGAGGGAAGTAACACGTTATAATCTGGCAAGTTAAAATCGCCAGTAATAATTAGGTTAGAATTGTACTTTGATAAGTACTCTTGGAGTTGCTTGATAAGTTTGGAGAATACATTATCCCTGCTATTAATTACATCAGGGGGAATGTATAAAACAATAATTCTATATGGGGTACCACAGCAATCTAGGTATATACCAAGTATTTCAATTTCAGTAATATTGGTGATGGTATCTGGTAAATTCAGCATATGTACATTGTTAAACTTATTTAATTTTAATGCACAGAGGACACCACCCCCCCCTAGATTTATTACAATTGTTCCTATCCGCTCTAAAAACAACAAAACGCTGACTGTCGAAGTAGTGATACGAGGAGATAGTAGGATCAAGCCACGATTCAGTAATCAGAACAATGTCATAGTCTAGCACAAGTGAGTTTACATACAAATCCATATATTTGTTCTTGATACTTCTCGTATTTTGATAGAGTATCCTAAATGATTTACCAGTAGGTGCCAGAGTAGATGAAAAGTCTTGAGTTAAGCTGAAAGAAGATGTTCCATTAATAGGATGAAGATAAGAAGGTGAAAAAGAACTGATAGTATCCAAGTTAGACCAATTAGATAATTTATTATTATCAATTAACTTATTATTATATGATGATGTTACGTAGGTTGCTATTGTTGTTGTTGTTGTTGTTGTTGTTGTTGTTGTTGTTGTTGTTGTTGTTGTTGTTGTTGTTGTTATTAACTAACAGATGGATTGATTAAAGAAAATGCTAAGTCAACTCTAAACACCAGATCCTGGAGATGATGTTCAACACTACCCAACAATGAGCACGATGATAGAAGATGATGACACAATCAGCAAAATTACACAGAATTAAATCTTCACGTAGATGCCCACAATATAATTGATTAATAATTAAATGATTGAATTGTTTTTGTCACTTGATTAAATTAGTTTTTATATAAGGACAAATTAATACACTTTATGTAGGTTTAATATGATGCTGATGAAATATTGATGATAAAGTACTTAGAGTATATAATAATGAACACTATGTATATTATAAATATATACAATACTACAGTATTATATATATGATATTATAGAGTATATAATAATGAGACACTATGCTTCACTTGAGACTGTATGCTTGAATCAATTGGATATAGTCTTGGAGGTTATGTTACCAGGTAACGCCAAGAGAGAAATGAAAAAAATTAAAATATTCACTGGATGTAGTAAATAACACTTAAAATATATATAAATATTATTGTAGGAACTAGTAAACGCGCACACTATAATTAGATTAAGTAAATTATGTGTTTTAATTACGTAATTAATTGCTATATAATCAGATATTTACGGAGACGATGCGAACCGTGCGGCGTCCACAGATATTATTTATTTATTTATACTTATAGAATTTATTAATATCAACCAATACAGCTCGTCAAGGAGAAAAAAATTTGTCGATGAAAATTTAGATAATAATTTATAAATTTCAATATATATATTTTTTTTGCGAATATAATAATGGCAGTCGATAAAACTCTTCGAAAAGAAACAAAGAACTTCATTCATTGAAAAAAGAAAGACAAAATAAAAATTTCGATATATTAAATTTTGTTTTTTTTTTTTTGAACTGCTAGATTTTTAACTGAGCCACGAGATTTTTTACATAGCCGCTAGACTTTTTACTTAGTCTCAGTTATAGCCAAATATATTTTTATCAGCTTAATTTTCCCCTCAGCTACATCTTTTCCTTAGCTAGATTTTTTCCTTAGCTAGATTTTTTACTTAGCTACATTTTTTACTTAGCTGCTTGATCTTTTACTCAGTCTTGATTACACCCGAGATGAAAAAATCAAGTATTCGAAAAGTATTATTGATATTTTATAGTGTTTGAATTGTATCCGGTGATGTTTATGGGGTATCGTGAGAATACTTATGAGTATTTTCGATATTTTGGTGGTATTATGAAAAAAATAAACGAAGAGCTCGAAGACTGGCTCTCGGATACAATTATCCCTGACAGGTATTTTGAATGTTCGAGTGTTTTAAAAGTACTTGAAAAGTATTCTGATATTCGAGCTTTTTGGACTTAGAAAAATTTTATATCATCTCCACTAATAAGAATTCAATTTGTACTCTCAATTAATCAACCATTGCAATAATTATATTAATTGTTTATGGCAAATATACCTGATGAATTTATGGAGATTACTCATTAATTTATTTAGTTACATCCATTCTTTAGATACATTTGCCATAATTAATTAATCAAAAAAGGTATAGTGGCAAATGTATCTAAAGAAAAGATGTAGCCAAATAAATTAATTCGTAGTCTAAATTAATTCCTCAGCAATACTTTCTATATAAAATCAAAATTATTGTGTCAAATGGCTGAGAAATCAATTTAAATTACTAATTAATTTATTTGACTACATCTTTTTCTTAGATACATTTGCCAATAGCTATTTAACAATAATTAATTATGGCAAATGTTAATAAGGAAAGAATGTAGTCAAATAAATCAAGTCGTTATCTAAAATAACGATAGAGAATCTTTTTTTTAATTTTTTAAATAAATTATATTTTTATAGATCACCTCGTAGCTTATGTGAACAAAATTTCAAATTTTATTAACTTGTAAAAATGGTCTCGCGGTAGAGTGTAGGTTTAGTAATTAAGAAATCGTACTATCAAACCCGGGTAGAAACGAATTTATGTAAAAAATAGAGCATCCACGAAAAAATATATATACAGCGTGTTTCGTAAATGGCGCACACAGTGTATACGGTGAGATAGAGTATAAAATTTTAAACCGAAAATGTTTTTAGAGCTAAACTCTAGGACTCTTCGTTTTCAAGTTATTAATTTTTCAAGTCCTCCAATCAGAACTCAGCGTCGTGCATTATTATTATTATGTGTGTCAAAAGAACACGTGCTTAATTATTGTGAGTGAAGATATTGACGATAAACAAATAGTTTGTTATTTGTTATATAATGAACAATATTGCTGGTAGATGTAGCTACGGAATATTTATTTTACCGCATACGTCTGTCATAATTATTTAGATTAGTGAATTTTAATAATGTTAATGTGCAGATATTTTATTGTATCTACCCTGGTAGGAATGCTATGTCGAATTGACGTCAGGCCCCACTTAATACAGTATAATCTCTTTATAGTGACATTCTCTATAATAACATCGAGCGTCAGCGTAGGAGAATTTTTTCCCCCACTACAGAATGTCCCTACCTGTGTTGGCGTATATCGGTGTGTATATCAGTGTGTGAGTGTGACGTATGTATATTCTTTCTCATTTTATTACTTTATCCGTCGCACTCACTCAATCCTCCTCGACGCGAGAGTGGGAGACGCTCGTTATAATAAATTCCGAGAATTTGAGCCCCGACGATGTCACTATAGAGAGATTATACTGTATCGAGATAACATGTGTAAGCAGAGGGACAAATTTTTAGGTTAAACACGTTATCTCGATATTAGGTTGATTTTACCAGTAAATTTCTACGAGGGAAATGGCTCCATTAATACCGCATACAAAACCAACTTGTATGCGGTATTAATTGAAACGCATCTGGTGCTTAGTGACCCATAATATACGTCAACTTAGTATCGTATGCAGTATGTATGGGTATTGAACCTGAAAAACGATCGCTGCATGCGGAATAGTTACTATAAATATAAGTATAGTAAGAGTTGATATAGTATGCCTTACAGTACGTATGCGGTATGGAGCCATATTACTTTCAGATTGAAACTCGACGTAAATACACCGCATACGGCTATTGTTAAATTTCTGAAACCAATGACATGAATACCGCATGCAATGTCGATTCGCATGCGGTATCAATTCAAACCCATATGCCGCATGCAATGTTAATTATAATCATTGATTAATATATACCGCATACGGTTATAATTGAATTCCTAAAATTTATGAATATCGTATGCGGTTTTAATAAAAAACAATGTATTTTTTTTTTTATCGTTCAATACCTACCGCATGCGATATCAACTCTTACTAAACTTATATTTATAGTAAATATTCCGCATGCAGCGATCGTTTTTCAGGTTCAATACCCATACATACCGCATACGATACTAAGTTGACGTATATTATTGGTCACTAAGCACCAGATGCGTTTCAATTAATACCGCATACAAGTTGGTTTTGTATGCGGTATTAATGGAGCCGTTTCCCTCGTAGAAATTTACTGGTAAAATCAACCTAATATCGAGATAACGTGTTCAACCTAAAAATTTTTCCCTCTGCTTACACATGTTATCTCGATATTAAGTGGGGCCCGACGTCAATTCGACATAGCATTCCTACCAGGGTAGATACAATAAAATATCTGCACATTAACATCATTAACATTCACTAACCTAAATAATTATGACAGACGTATGCGGTATAATAAATATTCCGTAGCTACATCTACCGTCGATATTGTTTATTAAATAACAAATAACATACTATTTGTTCATCGTCAATATCTTCACTCACACTAATTAAGCACGTGTTTTTTTGACACACATAATAATAATAATGCACGACGCTGAGTTCTGATTGGAGGACTTGAAAAATTAATAACTTGAAAACGAAGAGTCCTAGAGCTTAGCTCTAAAAACATTTTCGGTTTAAAATTTTATACTCTATCTCACCGTATACACTGTGTGCGCCATTTACGAAACACGCTGTATATGTAAAAGCACTCTTGTTGAAATTATTTTTTTCAAATCAGCAGGTATTTTAACCGGATACAATTGTATTTTTGAGTATCCCGAGCAAGTATTTTAACCGGATACAATTGTATTTCAAATACTCGTCAAACATAATTATCCTGCTAAAAATACTTTTTAATCGGTAATCAAAAAGTACTTTTAATGGCGCTCAGAAACACAATTTCAAGTATCAAACACAATCGTGTTTCGTCAAAATACCTTAATTTTTTCATCTCGGGCAGCCATACATGAAATATCTTTATAATTTTACCGGCTTAATTTTTCCCTCAGCTACATCCTCTCCTTAGCTAGATTTTTTCCTTAGCTAGATTTTTTATTTCGCTACATTTTTTACTTAGCCGCTTAATCTTTTACCTAGTCTCAATTATAGCTAAACACACAATATCTACATAATTTCACCAGCTTAATTTTTCTCTCAGCTACATCTTTTCCTTAGCTGAATTTTTCCTTAGCTATATTTTTTACTTAGTCTCAATTATAGCCAAACAAACAATACCTACATATTTTTACCAGCCAAAATATTTTACTTAGCTCTATTATATTAACCATTACGAAGCAAATAACCACCAATACCAGAAAACTATCTATAACTCGAAAAATATTCGGAATATATTAAAAAATTTTATTTGAACTTTTTTTTCTACTTGATTAGTTTTATCAATCGTCATTATAAAATTGGGGAAAAAAAAATCAATATATCGAAATTTTAAAACCATTGATTATTGAAAATTACTGAACAACAATAATTGTATGAAAATAGAAAAAAATAAAATAAGAACAAACAATATTTTTCTAAATCAATGAAAAAAATTTGCTTAAATGTGTACTTATTATTATTTTGTTCAATGACAACAACACGCCGAAGATGTTTACACATAATAAACCCGCGAGTCTAGATGGCTCACAAAATTTTTTTGTTTTTTTATACATTCTGGCCCTAATTTACTATTTTTTTTAATTTTGTTTAGAAAACACCAGAAGGTAGCAGGATCTCCAATCACACTGTTGCCGATGCTCTCATTAAACCTTTGTTTCTTAATATAATTTTGTATTTTTATTTCTTTTCTTACTGCACTAAAATTATCATAATCAAGTCTATTATTCTTATTTTCCATAAAGTTCTTTTTTTGTTTAATAAATATTTTAAGTTTTTGTCGTACCATGGTGGAAAGTTGTTATCATTGTTATTGTTTTTATTTTTTATATGGAACGAGTTATGAAATACTGAGTAAATTGTTGACATTAAGTGGTTTATTATAACGTTGGTGTCTTCATGTTCAGTGATGTCTCTCCACTGTACTTGGTGAAATAGGTGGTCCAAAAGTTCAATGTTAATGGTGTTGTAGTTGAATTTATAATCTTCTATCTCTAAACCGTCATGTATGTTGTCGTCGTAATTAAGTTGGTAGCCAGTCATTTGGTATTTGGTGTCAAGTCTTCAGTTATATACACTTAATTGCTGACATGCATTAGCTTGATTTTTTTTACATTTTTTATATTTTATTTTGTTGTTTTTCAGCTGCTCACACAGTGTGGTAAACAAAAGTGGTGGGTGATGCTGATCAATCCTGGTTAGTAGATCAGGTGGTTCGTTTACTCGACCTTGAAATGAGGCCATTACAAGATCGAGGATGACTCCTCTGTAATTAACAATGCTATTCAACTGGAGTAGTCCAATTGTATTTTTGAAATTAAGTAGATTTTTGTGTTGTTGGTCAGCATCAATCATACCTTCCTTTGTACCAACAAGTGGGCAGTTGAAATCTCCCATTAATAGTATTTCATTATTTATGTTTAGTATTTCAGTAGACAGTCGGTTCAGAAAACTGTTCAGTGTGGAATGAGGAATGTCAGGTGGTATATGAAGCACTATCATATTTATGTTAGTTGATCTTGATTGTATTGTGATACCAGCTATCACTGGGTTTGGCTTCTTAGGAAATCACATGGTTTGCGGCCTGACCCTCTGCGATTTCGCTCATTTTTTGATATGTTGTAGATTTTGGCCTTAAGGTAGAACTTACCAAAATTAAATTATTGAATAAATATAATACATGTGGTTGATTAAAAAAAAAATATGAAAAAAAAAAAAAAAGATGCAGTAATTATTTAGCTTTATCTTTCCCTTAGCTATACTGCTTGTCCTTGGAATTTTTATTGATTTGATGTAAAGAATACATGTTATTTTATTTTTAAAAAATCAGAATGGCCAAGGAAAAGCAGTTGCTAAGGAAAAAATGTAGCTAAGGAATTAATGTAGCCAGAAAAATTATGTTTTGAGCAACATTAATTCCTTAGCCACATCCTTCCTTTAGCTACGGCTTTTCTTTGGACAATTTTACTTTAAACAAAAAATTACATGTATTTTATTTATCAAATAAATAAAAATCCCAAAGAAAAGCAGTAGCTGAGGAAAAAATGTAGCTAAGAAATTAATGTGGCCAGAAAAATTATGTTTTAAGCAACATTATTTCCTTATATTCTTTATTTTTATTAATTTTTTATGAATTCATACTCTTATTAAATTACGTAAAGTAAAATTTATTTTTTAAAATATTACATGATCAAGTATCAATACATATAACAAATAAAACAAAAACGTCATTAAAAATAGAAACTGTTGAAGCTTGTGATAACACTGACGAAGACAATTTGAATAAAGATCCAAATTTTCGAATTGAAAAAATAAAAGTAAAAAATGTTAATAAAGACATGAATGAAAAATGGATTTATGACTTGAAAACGGCGATTGATAAGCAATCTTCTAGATACGATAAAATATCTCTGTTGACCACTGTTCCTCTGGACTGGGGTATTAAAAAAATAGTAAAACAATTTTCTGTGTCTCGTCGAATCGCGAGACAAGCTAAAAAATTACACACAAACGTTGGTTATGTTTCTCATCCTCAAAAAAAAGCCGGACTATGTTTATTAGATCCAAGTCTACAAAAAGCAATTGAATTTTATTTATCTGATGATGCCAGTCGTATTATGCCAGCAATGCGAGATTGTGTTGTGATTGAAAAAGATGGTGTACGTCACCAGGAACAAAAACGGTTGATTTTGTTCAATATTGGCGAATTATATTTACAATTTCAACAAAAATTCCCTGGCATAAAAATGTCATTAGACACATTTCGTAAGCAGCGACCACGTCAATGCATAATGCGACCACGTCTGGACAAACAGGCACACACACTGTGTGTGTTTGTGAAATACATCAAAATATGAGATTAAAATTTCAAGGAATGAAAAGAGCATTGAAAAAGAAAAATATAGATTTCAATCTTACGTATCATAATTATTTACAATCAATGGCATGTCAAGACTCAAATTCAAATTGCTTTTCAATAGAGTGCGAAAAATGTCCAGGGACTGATAAAATTATCCATGAATTATATTTATTGTTAAAAAATAATCAAATATCAGACATTGAATTTAATGAGTGGGTGTCGACTGACAGGTACATTTATTTTATTTGAATTTAAAAAATATTTTGTTATTATTTAGTTTATTTTAAATTATCAAATATCCATACATTATTTTAATTAACATAATATATTGTTATAATCATATTATTTTAATTATTATATTTTATTGTGGAACTTTTTTTGTATTTACAGGTGTAATTTATTACTTAAATGTTAGTCTGTAGATGAGTTCTTGAAGCATTTAGTCAAGGATTTACCGGATGTTATGAAACATGATTTTATATGAAAAACTCAAGCTGCTTTTTTTAATAAAATAAAAGATAGCGTTACTGAACGAAAAATTGTAGTTATATTAGATTATGCTGAAAATTATAGTTGTGAAGTGGAAAACGCGATTCAATCACAACATTGGAGCAAAAATCAAGCGACACTACATCTATATGTCATTTACTATAAAAAAAAATAATAGTATTTGTCATGAAAATTACGTTGTTATTTCGGAAAACCTTCAACACAATTCTAATGCCGTCCTTTTATTCAATTGTAAAATGATAAATCATTTAAAAAAAAAAATTTAGTGATAACATTATCGAGAAAATAACGTACTTTTCTGATGGTTCAGGTGCACAATATAAAAATATATATAATTTGATAAATTTGAGTTCAAAGAAGAATTTAATATTGAAGCCGAATGGCACTTTTTTGCCACATCACATGGTAAAGGAGCCTGTGATGGAATTGGTGGAACTGTAAAAAGACATGCTTACAGATCAAGTTTGCAACACGCAAATATTACGTCACCGAAGCTTATGTTCAATTGAGCAAAATCTTTTTTTAAAAATATTAACTTTGATTTTTGTTTAAATGATGAGCATGATGAACATGAAAAATCGTTAAATGAAAGGTACATACTGGCAAAAACTTTAAAAAATACTTGAAAGTATCATTGTTTTATTCCACTTGAAAAGAACAAAATTTCATGTAAAGTTTCTTCTGATGCTGAGTTTTCTGTAATTGATAGATTGACGAAAACAAGAATAAATAAAAAAAATAATATTAGTCAATAAAATGTTTTACATATATTAATATTCAAAGTATATCAAAAGTATATTAATTATATTAAAATTCTTTTATTATTTTAAGCAATAAATTCATGCATACACATCGTACCTTGCACTTACTCCACGCTACCCAACGCGCGACATGCCACAAAAAAATTCATAACTATGTTAAAATTCGAGTTCAGCTATTTTTTCAACGTGAAAATTTTCTTTATTGAATAAGGAACAAATATAGTCTCATGAAAATATGTGAAAAAAGAGGGAGAAAGTGTTTAAATTTGCATTTGTTTATAATGACTGTTAATAATTTTTGTTAATTTTATCTTAAAAAAAAAAAAAAAAAATTCATTAGAATCATTGGTAAATTTAAAATTTACTGTATAAAAATTATTAATTTCCGTTAAATAGTTAAGTAGAAACAGGAGAATGTTTAAAATAAAGTAAAAAAAATTATTTGTTAATAACTTTTAAAAAAATTAAAATTTGAAAAAAAAAACGAAAATGTATATTTGTATATGTACAAATAACGAAATAAAATTAAAAACGATTAATTCCCCGGAGATAATTTTTTAGAGGGGGGGGGGGNCTTGTTTTATTTTTGCTCACAAGCAATTGGTTACTTCACTAATCGATCAAAAATCGAAGACGAACCGTTTGTTGGTTTCGCATATGTTTGTACTGATAAACAACAAATTTATCAGAGAAGAACAACAGCTTATGCATCAATATTTTCAGCTGAAGCAATGGCAATATATTCAGTATTTATTGATATTAAAAAAAGAAAAGAAAATGAGTACTTAATTTTTACAGACTATCAAAGTGTTATAATAGCATTGTATAGTAATCAAAATTTGGGTAAAAGATCGACTATAATTTTTAGAATTGAAAAGGATTAATGGTTTTGAAAAACCAAAATAAAAATGTGATGTTAAATTGGATTCCAGCCCACGTTGGAATAAATTATGATGAAATTGTTGATGAAGAAGCAGAGAAAAGCATTGATAAAGGTATTGATAGCCAAATACTCATTCCAGGCACAGACTTTAAATGTGAATGGAAGAAACTAATGGGAGAAGAATTTGATAATTGGTGTCTTGAATCTAGTCAATTAAAAGGCATAGGTTATTTTGAATATTATTATTAAAAAAGTGTACACCCATGGTTTTATAAATTAAAATTTAAAAAGAGATCAATTGCGTCGATTAATAGAATGAGAAGTGGACATAACTCAACATATACAAGCTTAAAAAATATTAAAATTAAAAATGATTCCATGTGTGAATGTGGTGTTTCAAATGAAACCTTGAACCACATATTCTTCTGATGCAACAAATATCAAAAACAAAGAAAATTTTAAATAAAAAACTTTATCAAAAATAGCAAATACCCTCCTTATAATATTGAATCGATATTGTCTATCATGGATGATGATGATATAATAAATGTAGCCAAGTTTATAAATAGTATAGACAAAAATATATAAACGACGTTTGAATTATTAAATAATAGAAATAATAAGAATTAAAATTACCAATAAGAATAATAATAATAATAAGTAAATGAGCATAGTTAATTTAAAAAATATAAAAAAAAAAAAAATAA
>MKYW01000055.1:104850-116784 GCA_015776835.1 Aphidius ervi
AAAAAAAAAAAAAAAAAAAAAAAAATCGAAAAGAGTAACATGTTGAATTAAAATTATATTAATTCTTAAATAGTTGATTTTATAATTTTGTAAAGTAAGTTTAAAATATGTACTAATTTATCTAATATACTCGAGTGGGTGTATGGACAATTGTCCGATCTCTTTTTGATGCAGAAACGACTGGAAAAATATCTGGAAAAATTGTTTGATTTATACATAATAAATAGAATATCAATATTATTTTATTATTATTGATCGATGAATAAATACATATTGATTAATATAATCAATTGAATAATTTAATTTGTGATCAATATTTATTTGCATCACACAAATGAAAAAATTGAAAAACAAAAGAATCAAGAGTTTGATAAATGAAGTATGATATGTATATTGTCAAAAGAGTTGAAATACATGAAAACATTATAATTTGCACTTTTTGTAAATTGATTGTCAATTTATCGAAAATACAGAACCTTGAAGAACTAAATAGTAAAATCAAAAATATTCAAAGTGAACATTGACAATAAGGTCATGAAGAAATGAATTTTAGTTCAACAGTGGTTGCAGAAAATTCGATTTTCTCAAAAAACTGTTTGTTATTCGTGTGAACAAACTGTTGATATTTTTTTGGAATCATTGATGAATATGCATAAAAAAAATAAAAACTGAAGGACAATCACTATTTTTCAAAATTGTTAAATAAAAAATGACAACGTGAGTGAGCATTATCGTGATAAATATTTTCAAGGAATTATTCAGTGATTCTTGTATAATGGAAAGAAGTACATCTGATCATTTTAGTTTATAGAAGTAGAATGTTTCCGTATTTACAGACACATCATATGTGTATTCAAAAAAGAAAGAGCCCGATCAGCAAAAATTGACTTTAAAAACGCTTTTAATACGTATCCAAGAATTTAAGATATGTATCTGAAACGTATGTTAATTGCTTGCCAAAACGTTTAAAATGGACTATACACCATGTTCAAAACGTTTTTGATACGTATCTGTGAAACGTTTCGCAACGTTTCAGATATCTTCTAGGTACGTTTTTACAGTGTGTATTGAAAGTGTATCTAAAATATATTCCGATCTGTTTCTAAAACTATAAATAAAATGTTAATAAAACGTATCATAAAAATGTTTTCAAGATATTTTCTAAATGCATTAAATGATGGTATTTGTAAAACGTAATAAAAGTCATTTGAGTTTTTAAATAATTTAAAAAAAAAATTACGGAAAAAAAAAATATTAATTCCAATTCTCTTTTTTAAACTGTAATTTACGTTGATTAGAAAAATGGTGAATTTTTAGTTGAAAATTGATGTTTATGTGAGGACTCGAACCTGTGCACGGACGTTGACCCATCATCTGCAGTCCAGCGCAGTATCCCCTGAGCCACGGTCGGTTGCAAATGTTATTTGAAAAAAGTTGTTATGAGTGTGATGTCTTACCTACGACCAAATATTTTTTTAATTCTACTTATTATTTGTCAAAATATAAAAATAAAAATACATAACGATTTTCAGAAAATCTATTGGATTTTATTGTGAATAAAACGTTCCATAAATTATATATGTTCAAGTAAACATCAATGGTATACAATAATGCATTGTAATGCGTATCATAAACGTTATTTCAAAACGTATCTGAAATATTAATGCATAGGCATTTTTGAAACATTCTAATCACGTTTCATGTGTTGAATTGTGTGGCCACTAGAAGAAGCTGAATGAGCAATTTGTCGACTGTTTTGTCTATTTTTTCTGACGTTGACACACACATTTTTATCTTTTTTTAATTATGTCAATTACTTAAACTACCTGAGATGAAAAACCCTGATCTTTAAGCTGAAGACTTTAGGCTTCGAGGTCTTTCTATAGAAGACCTTTTAGTTCAGTTGAGAGTTGAAAAAAAATCATGGCTATAGATAAGATAATTTATTGTTATAAACAATTAAATGATAAATGAATGAGTAAATAAAATGATAGAAAAATAACTTTTTTGTTTTTATTTCATAATTTTATTTAACGGTCAGTATATTTAATATAATACGGTTTTTTTTGTTCTCCGAGTTTGAGTAAATGTACGGAAAAAAGAGAGGTTCAATCGTGAAAATGACTAAACATTAAATGATTTGAATAAGAAAATAAATCTTCAGCTTATCATAAATTTTTTTTTCAAACAATTATTGAAAGAGTTATTGCTTTTTGAATTTTTTGAGTAATAATTTTTTTTTCTCCGAGTTTGAGTAATTGTACCGGAAAAAAAGCGGTTCAATTGCGAAAATCACTAAACATTAAATAATTTGAATAAAAAAATAAACCACCAGCCTATCATAAATTTTTTGCTTTTTGAATTTTTCAAGTAATTAAAATTCGTTTTCAGTGTGTTTGCCTGCATTGTTTCTAACACATATATATTTCAACGTTTTAGAAGCCTATTCAGTAAGCACGTTAAATATATTTTTTTATAAATTTATAAAAACGTTTTGGATTGTTACGTACATAACGTTTCTCATACATATTTTATGTAACATATTAAATACCATTTGGCTCCAATGTATTCAATACATAAATTTTTTACATTTCAAAAACGTCTTAACAATCTCTGTTTAATAGCTTCTTTATTACTTTCAAAAAAAGGCAATACAACAAGTAATCCTGAAATTTTTTTCTAACGTCTAAAATGTAATTTGTTATTACGATGCACAGAATGATTTTTCAATCGTTTTATGAAAACATATATAAAATGTTAAACTCGTAACGTTTGAGGAAGACTTTTTTAGGAACATATTAGACACGCATTTGAGGTACTAGTTTACATTTGTAATAAGATTGATAGATTAAAAACGTTTATAAAGCATTTTCGAAACGTTTATACAGAAACATTTCTAAATCTATTCACTTGATATGTATTTATAACGTTATTTTTAAAACATTTCAGATCGATTTCTGAAAAAGACTATAGAAACGTTTTTTTCTAGTTTCAGTAAATTAAAAACCTCTGATACGTTTTATAAACATTTCAAATACCTTTCTAAGAAACGTTTCGGAAAGAACGTATTAAAGATTAATTTCATGACGTTTCTTTGCTGATCGGGAGTTGACTTTGAATATTATGATAATTACCTCAATGTAAGTCTCCCGTTAAAAAAAATTATAGTGACATTTTTGCGACAGCTAACAATTTTATTTTTTTATATTCGAGATTTGAGTGAGAGCAAGATCATTGAGCGATGAAGACATTCAAAGATTGCTACATAGTCTTCATTCCGAAGCTTGGATCATGCGGCAAAGATGACGTAACCGAGAGACGTCTTAGAGCTTTCTCAAACGTCTTGGAGAGACATAATGTTTACGTGTCTTCGTGAGATCAAAAGAGCCCATGTAGGAGAACACAACATAGCCAAGCATTGGCTGATGCTTTGCGAACTTCCGTCAATAATCGGCAAACATCAATGGGCCATTAATGTGCCAAGCCTAGAGCGTTACGGTAATTCAATATCGGCTGCCCAATGATGTTTCCCAAGGGTAAACCAAGTATGGCCAAATGCATCCTACCATTTATTATTTAAATTAAAAAATTAAAAAAAAACATTTATTTATTATTTAACCAATCGGCTTTTATTAAACAAACTATTAATAATTGTTTGGAGAAATTATGATTAAACAGAACTCAAATTCGATTCTGCCAGGACTTGTACTCGGGTGTTCTGTGTGACATCCTGAAGCATTACCACTCGGCCACGGTGGCTATAACGAAACTCATGAATAAATTTCTGATTTCAATGAAATCAATAGAAGACCAACTCTTGGCCGTCCAAGAGTTAGCCGAAGCTTGGCCAGTGATGGCAGCCATTTAAGGATCCAAAGGTTTGGCCAATGAATGGCAACAGAGCAACGGCCATTAATGTATCAGCCAAGGATTGGCCAATCATTGGCAACTCAGCAACGGCCAGTGAATACCTGCCAGGAGTTGACCGTTGATTGGCAACCAAGCAATGTCCATTTAAGAGTCAGCCAGGCTTGGCCCATGCGTTGTTGCCAATCATCGGCCATCTAAGGATTAGCCAAGGCATGGTCCATGTATTGTTGCCAATCATTGGCTATTTATGAGTCAGCCAAGGCTTGGCCATGGATCAGAACCATGAATTGGCAATACAAGAATGGGCCAGTCATTTACTAAGGATGAACCATGAATGGCCTGTGCCTGGCTACCAATCACTGGGTGCCATTGATGGGTCAATGCATGGCCGTCTTGTGAGTTTTGGCGATTCCTACACAGGAGGAAAAAGAAAAGTCTAGGTCTTGTCAAACAACTTGGTCTACTTGTTACTATGTTTACCTTTCGGAATGCATATGGACACGAGAATTAGGCAATACTGACAAAAAAAGTACTTGGATAAATGGGAAGTAAACAGTGATAAATAGGAAGAACACTTCGTTGGTCGTTGCCAGAACAATTAATCGCAGATTGACGTGATTGTCAATTACTTTTTGACCAGGGTATCATTCCATCACCCTTTGTCAGGAAATCATTTCATTTGAACTGTCAAAATATACACCCATATATATTTGCTTTTCAAGATTGGCAGTAAAAATTTCATTTTTTTTTCTTTTTAGTTTTTTTTTATTTTTTTATTTGAACAAGTTAAGAGAAAGAATTAACAAAGTTGAGAAAAAGTTCAAGACGTAGTTTTGCCTCAACCCATGGGTTCAATTTATCGCGTTTTTCACTCGCGGATAAGTGGAATAGGAATAAAAGTAGATAGAGGTTGAGTGAAGGGTAGATGCAGAGCTGTGGGGGATGTAACATGCCAAGAAAAGTTTTATTGGGAGTTCGAGGCACACGACCCATCTTGCCGTCAGTTCCCGCTAAGCAGCCGACATGGCTGGAGCGACGATTGAATAGTTGTTACGCGGTATTTTTCAAAATAAACGAAGAAAAATATTGGATGAAAAGTCAAGTGAAATGAAGCCTCTTATGGAATTGAAACTCTAATTATTACTGTCAAAGGATAAATCATCAAATTCAGGTGGAAAAAAAATTATAAATTATATTTGAAATGAAAGTAGTTGATGTTAAAAAATTAAAAAAAAATGTATTACATAGTGAAATGATTTAGTTAATTTTTTTCGTAGAACCACTGCATTTTATTGCGTGTTAGTTGGTCTAGAGTTGGTTTTAGTAGATCTCGGTAAAGCAGCATTTTATCTTTTTCAACTAAACACAATTTTCGTCCGCTAGTGAAATATTGATTTCTCTTAACTGGTGACGTTGGCCCACGAGGGTCTAGCTCGCGCAGTGTTAGTGGCTGCTAGCACGCGTCCTATACACGCATACGAATTTCATTCTAATCCCACGATTGCTATGAATTATATGAAAATATTTTGAGTATATTTTATTGTTGTTAATCTGCACCGAAGAATTTTTACATTATTTTGTTTGAGTAACTGATGTAAGCTAAGAATGCAGTGTAACCGACACTTTTCAATACAGTTTGAATGTGATTTATGAAAAATTGTTTATATTTTCATGCTTTCGACAAAAAGAATTGGTTTACTTTTTTCATTTATTGTGCAGTGTATTTTTCTTTTAGATTGACAAGTAACGCATTTATTGTTTATCTTTAGTGATACAATTTTGAAATGTTATAGTTATAAGATTTTTTGTCATTTGGATAAAAAAGAAAAATGTTGACAATTAACTGTTATTATTGAAAAACAAGTAAATCAATATGCAGGTGTTGATTATTTAAGAAATTTATGAACTGTATTTACTATATTGTATTGATTAAAAGTGATCTCAAACTACTTTTTAAAAAATTTTTTTGATAACAAATGATAAATGAGCGGTGAATTATTACATTGTGAACCAAGAATTATTATGAACACTATTTTGAAAGAGGATAAAATAAAGTTTGACATTTATAGTTCTCAGAATAATATTTTTTGCCAACTTTTACTATTATTCAGAATAGTAAAAGTTGGCAACATCTGAGTTTCTTTAAACTTTGCCGTTTCTGATTTTAGAAATCCGCGGGTGTTGAATCTTATACAGATAAAATATATAACTCTAACATTGGATCATGCGCAATAAATGAAATTTGTTTTCGCGGGTGACTCGAAACTTGTTTAGTCATTCATCGATTCTCATTCTGAAAAGTTTCCTCATTTTTTTCGGTCACGAAAAAGCGTGAACCCACATGGATTTTATATTTCTTAAAACTTTTTATTCATTAATATTTATAGTATACTTTGGCTTTTTTTGTCATATTTATACTTTATGTATGAATATCACTGACTACCGTTTATGCAATATTAGATAGTAAATACGCTGATTCAATTTGTGTCGATGAACAGATTGAATCGATATACAAACCTTATCAAGACATAACGTAATTCAACATGATTGATTAAACTCATTTATTTCTATAATTTCAGAATATACCGAATCAACTCGACATTATTGATACCTAAATATACATATAGTATACATTTTTACTGAATCGTATTCAACTGATTAAAATAGTTTCTTATTATATGGAAAGAAACCAATATTTTGTTTTACTAAAAAAAAAAGGTTGATTTTTGCTATGTTTCATAAGAATGTAGGACGTTTTGGGAAAAAATAGCAGAATATATCGAGTAGATAGCAAATTTTACTGTTCGAGATTTTTATCAAATATTCTTTCGTTTTTCAATACTCACACTAGTGAAAAAAAATATGGTTAAAATGAACAGTACCATGTCACATGGGCAAGTTCAATATGTATCCAAGTAAAAAAACATTGTGTATTTTACATTCTAAAATTTACTATGTTCATCAATAAAAGATAATCTTCTGCTTCAGAAAGAATAAAAATAATAGTAATAATTATAATAATAATTTTTTTAATAATAATTTGTTTTCATTCATTTAATAAAGAAATTTTTACATTTTTATTTATTTACTACGTGATACTAGAAAATCATTTAAAAAAATATAAAATACCTTAAAATTTATATTTTTTTTATTGAAGATTCCAATAAATGTGAAGAAATGTTGTAATACAAAAACTTCAATGATGTCTTTGTCAATACAAAAACTCGGTAATAATTATCTACTCTTATAAGAAAACACGTGTTATGGTCTTCACGTAAATAGCATTTAAATTTATTTATCAAGAGACCCAGTAGCTTACGGGTAATAAGTCTTTTAAGTCGGTGGTCCGTGGCGTCATCATTTTTAATTTATTTAATATTTTTCTAATTATTTGTTTAAAAAAAAAAACAAAAAATAGTTTCACTATAAATATATCGGTGCCTCTCTTTCCATTAAGCCTACACTCGATTTTTTCAATCATATAATAAAAAAGATATGAGATTCAGTAAAAGCCAAGAACAAAATCTTATTAAAAAATGCATTTGCAAGCCGAAATGTCCACTTTTCTTCGCATACGTCGCGCCATACCCTGCGCTTATCCCTTCTCCTGAATTTTTCTTTTCATGCATATACGTGTGTGTATGCAGCCGCATGTGTTGGTTATTCTACCATTGATATAGAATTCCAGCAAATTATTCAACTTTAAAGTTCAAAATTTTGACGTTTTTTTGAATATTTCACGTCTTTTCATTATTAAAGGTATGATAAATAAACGTTGATAAAAAATTGAGGCTTTTTGGAAACATAAATCGTAAATTTATGTATTGTTTTTATTTATAAATATTAATTAATTTATATTGATTCAATTGTTATGAGTGATATAATTTTTTTTAAACTTTATTCGTTCGTTCTTTCAACCTAAGTTTGAGAATTTCTATTACTATAAAAACTATACAATATATGATTGATTTTTAACAATATAATTTTTAAACATCGCTTAAGACTGTTCTGGTCATGAAAATCAGAACTGCATAGAACAGTTCTGTGATATGTGTGCAGCGTTATTGGAGACGAGCTGTCATTATAGACAAACACAAAAGAATCAGTTTGTGATGCTACTATGTTCATGTTCTTAATATTACGATGTAAACATAATGAAACTGAGTATTTTCTTTTGTAATTCCTCTTTTTTCAGACTTTATCATGCTAATATTTACTAAAATTTGTAGTGTATTTATCGAAAATCAATAAAATATTATATGATACCGTAAATCCGAAAAATGTCGCAGCGTACGATGGGAACATAGTAAAACATAGTATTTTTGATGACACGCGATACACAATGTATAGCAATCAATAGGCCCAACTAAAATATGGAAATAATGTCTTAGCAGTCAACTCACTTAAGAGTTCAACGCGAGACAAGCAGTAATCAATGTTTAAGAAAATTTCATAACTTTGTATATCCTACCCGGAAATATGAAATCATTCAATAAATATATTATATATATAAAATATTTATTGAATGATTTCATATTTCCGGTTAAGATATACAAAGTTATGAAATATTTATATAAAAATCAATCATGAAATCAACAGTCAAATGAAAAGAATTGGAAAAGTAATATTCATATCCTGAAAAAGAGGAATTTTTTTTTCGTTTATTTCTTAATTAAAATTTTATCAAATTTTTTTTATAAAATCAATTTATGGAAGGAGGGGGAGTAGGTTAATATTTTAAAAATTATAATTTTTGAATTTTTATAAAAACTTTAAAGTAGGTAAAGAAAATTTTTTATATAATTTTTTTTAAATTGTTTGCAAAATTTTTTTTATAAATTTTGTGATTATTTGGCCCATTTTTTTCAAATTTCTATGTAAATTTTATAAAATGTTTCCACGTGGGAGTTGTAACATCAAATTCATAGTTCGACTTAATATATGTACGTTATTATTAATGCTTTCATTTCTAGTTATCAAAATCTTTTTGATCAGTTCGTTAAACTTTTTATCAATTTAATGTCGTTTTTGTATTGTTTATTAAATGCTTCAATGAAAGCTGATTTGAAGAATTACATGACTTCATTTAATTAGATTTATATCATTTTTGAACGGAACTATTTTGAGCATAAGAATAAATAAAGAGAATCAATAAATAACTGTTATAACATTCTTCTAAGCAGAAATGAACACGTTCAATCAAAACTAAACCTGTTAGTCAACGGTGAAAATAGAAACCCTGAACTAATGTTATTTCAGAAATCACATTAATCTTCAATTTCATGTAAATAATTTGACTTCAGTAGCAGGAAGAAAATCTATGCATACACAGTTTGCTATCTCGAAAACTGTATCTGCCAAATGCTAAATATTTTTCTAAAATAGTAAAACATATTTTCAATTGAACAAAGTATTTTTTTGTTTTATATAAAATATTTTTCAATCAATCACAACATTTTCTAAAATAATAAATATAATCATTAATTCCAAATATGTATTATTATATTAGAAAAATATTCTACATGGCTAATTTGATCTGGTGGTAAATACGATATTATCGTTTAAATTTTCATTGATTTATCTAGATTGAGTCAAGTGTAAAACTACAATGTCTTCTATGTTATTCTTTATGTTATTTATCAAATAATATAATATACTGAAATTTTTTTAAAGCTTAAATATAAATAAAATATCTTCTATAACTAGATTTTTTCTATTGGAATTTCGTCTTTAAGTATTCTCCTTATACAAAAAGGATAGTTGTCAAAAATGAAAAAAATATAGATATATCTCTTCAAATGAAAAAAAACTGATTGCTTCGGTATAACAAATATTGAAAAACAAATTGTTTATGTTTTATAAATATTTCACGAAAAGTAGTATTAGAAATATTTTTTTGATAAGCTTCGGCTGCAGGGAAAAATTCCCGTTGTGTTTGGAATTCATGGCATATTATAAAATCAAGAGAATAATAAAATGAATTAAAATTGAGATTTAAAACTTGAAGGATATTATAATATTCAGGTGTTGTCTCAATAATAAAATCATAATTTCACGAAAATCGCAATGAAAATATTCTTCTTATGAACATGACGTGCAGTGAAAAATGCCAACTTTTGTTGAGAATTCGCAACGAATGATAAGATAAATGAAAAGAATTGAAATTGAGCTTTGAAACTTTTATTTTCCACTTTGAAAGTACGAAATTACAAAATTAGAAACAAAATTAAAATTGAACTCTAATACTTGAAAGAGAATCACTTTCAGGTGTTATTTTAATAATAGAGTTATAATCTCTCAAAAATTGTATTGAAAAGTATTTTTTTTATACGTATGACGTGCAAAAAAAAATGCTAAATTTTGTTCAGAATTTTCGGTGAATTATGTAATAGAATAAAATTGGATGAATTGAAATGAGGATTTGAAACTTTAAAGATAACAATATTTAGGTGTTGTCTTGATATGAGTGTCATGATCTCACAAAAATTGCATTAGAAAATACTTTATTGATGAGTTTTCTCTGCAGCGAAAAATGCCAGTTTTGCTTGCAAGGCATCGCTAATTATAACATTAAATAAAAAATTAATACAATTGAAATTGAGTTTTAGAACTTGAAGGATAATAATATTTAAGTGTTGTCTTGATAATAGTCATAATCTTAGAAAAATTGTATTCAGAAATATTTTTTTTAATTAATGATTCGCGCCAAACAATGCAGAATTTAATTTAAGATTTATGGTAAATTATAAAATTCAAAAGAATTAAAAATGGTTAATATTAAAAATTTAAAACTTGAAGTAATACGATATTCAGGCTTTGTTTCAGTGATACAATTATTATCTCACAAAAATTGCATTCAAAGTGTTCTTTTATATACGTTTAGTCATAAATGCAAAATTTCGTTTTGAATTCGTGGTGAATTATCAAATAACAAAGAGATAAAAATATCTGAAATTAAGATTTAAAACTTAGAGAAAAAAAATATACAGGCGTAGTCTGAATAATAGGGTTATAATCTTACGAAAATGCGTATGAAAATACAGGCGCGTGAAGCGCGCCCATCGTTTCTCGTACTCATCGTGATTCTCATATCGCATCGCGATTATCATCTATCGTGGGAGCACTAATAATAATTGAGGGTCTACATGCAATAACCAGTTGATCGCTCGAAAACAAAAAAACGCGTTAACTAATTATCATAAAAAAAAAATTAATTCAGAGAAAAATTTGTATTTTTTAATTCTATCGACGACTGTTACGTAGGCGAAGCCTATAGTATTGAATTCACTATATAAATTTAATAAAATGTTCATATCTCCTAAAATAATATAGTTATAAAGTTCGTATTAGAACCAAATTCAAGGTTGTGAAAAATGCTATAATCGGGTATATGAGATAAATTATTATAATTATTTATTTATTAGTTATCAATGAAAGAAGAATTTCCAAAAATTTTAAACAGGAAATATTAAGAAAACTAAAAACAAATCGTGGATGCAATTTTTTGCCTAGACATTTAAAATTGCAAAATCTATATAATTAAGAGATAGTTTTTTTTTTGCTATTGTTAGAAATTTGTTAATTAACAAAAAAACAAAATTTCTGTTTTTTTATACCTCGTATAACTTTTTAAAAAATTAACTTATATACTTCCATTTGGTCTCAAATTGTTGGTCTTTTAAATACCGAGAGCCACACTGTCCTGATAAAAAACGCTCCGAATTCACGTTAATTAGTTATCAACAATTGTTTATAATAATAAGTAGTGTCTGGTATGTTCTAATAAAAAAATAGCCATGAAGGATTGCTTTTAACGATTGTTGAGAAGAGAGTGTGGCTCTCAGAAATTTGATCAGAAATTTTTTGGGCTTTACAAAATTTTTTTATGTTTATTTGTTCAAAAGTTATTGAAAATATAAACAACTAACAATTTAAATTTTAACACTGTTTTTTGACAAAAAAGGGATGCGCGCATGCGTAAAAGTTTCTTTGCTGTGGTTATAATTTGCTTGATCGATAAAATAGTTATTCAAATTATCACGTTATTGAAAAAAAAAAAAAAAA
>MKYW01000055.1:125017-141759 GCA_015776835.1 Aphidius ervi
TTTTTGAATTTTTTCTTGTTTGCTTTTTTCGAGATATTTACTGTCAAAGTTGACAACTTTAACACACAAGGTATACGCGTTACCTCATGTTTTTACGAATAACTTTTTTTTGTTCTGATTCAAAACTGTACATTTACTATCAGATTGTAGCCCTGGACAAGACAAAATTTTGATAATTATTTCAATTTTTTCTTCTTTTTCTTTTAATAAATATTTAACTTTTAAACATTAAACTTTCCTAGATTCGCGGCACACTGACATGAACACAAGCATGGTTTTGGCGTACGACGTAAACTTTGTTTGCTAGTGTGTTGCCGCGCACACACATACTACTAAAGAACTTGGTTTTTTCATCAGTGGCGACACAAAAATTTCAGGTCACGGGAATAAAAAATAGCGTTATTAATATACGGGCCCTTCGTGGCATAAATATTGGTACGGCGATGGGACTTGGAATCAACCTTAAAAAAAAAAAAAAATTATATTATTTATTGTTAATTTCTTTTTATTGTATTATGATCTATTTGAAGTCTACCTATTCTGTAAAAACCTAAATCTATTTTTGTTGTCTTAACCGGGAACCGAACCTACTATCTTTTAATTACTAAACGCATATCTTTGCCCGCGCGGCCATCGAACGATTATGATTTAAAAGTGTTTTTTGTAAATTTAAAGTACACATTGGCCGAGATAAATTAAATTTGCAAAGTCTTGTAGTAAAAAAGATATCTAATTATATTTTATTGGAAAAATTTTATATCTTTGAAAGAACAAGATGTTAGATGTCTAAATTTAAGTTTATAAATTGTTTTCCTTTAATATTATTTAGAGAGTAACTTTTTGTTGGTATTTAAAATTTAACGGAAAATTATTTATCATTCTTGAGTTAAATTATTTGTTGAAGTAAAATTTGTTCAACTAAAAAAATTATTTATTCATGAATATTAACAAATTAACAAATAATAATAAGGAAAATGATCATTGAGGTCGCCAAAAATCCGTATTGCAATGAAGTACAAGCTGATTGTCAACTTTCACATCAAATATCTAAAAAAAATCTCCGAAAAAAATCCACAAAATAGATAAATATTTTGACTTGAGATGGAACGGAAAAATAAAAAACCGTAAAGTTAGAAATTCTATTTCCTTTAACCTCAAATATTCGAAAACATTGAATATTGAAAATTTGAAATTTACATTTTTTTACATTCGACGTTTTTTTTCTAACTGTGTTAATATGGATCACATTAAATCATAGTTAATTACAGGGATTTCTAAAATGTAGAACGATCAATTCAGTAATTGAAAATTATAAACTATAAATGATCATATTGTTCCAATTTAAATAATCCAACTCTACAAAACGAAACCTTTCATAATCAAAGTACTAAACATTACATTGATCAAGTTTTGAGTGTAAAGTATACTGCTAAGTAATATTTATTATGTTGTGACTCTATCGTGAGGTTATAATTTTGATATGAATAATTTGGTAAACAGAAGTATGAAAAAAGGAAAAAAAAAGATTGGAGTGGTTGTAATCAGTTAGCCGACAATTGACGGGCTGACATAAAATGATTGTAATCGATTTGTACTTTAATGTAATGTATTTATGGACCTAGGTGAATTCAGTTCCGTGGTACTCCATGGTTACCCCTTGGGCCATTGTTTTCTGACCGTTTATATACATTCAAACGTGTACCTGGTCACATCTGGTGGAACCAATTCACAGTCGGTGAATTCACCGTTTCCCGTATTTATAATTATTTGTAACCCCCCTCATTAATTGTAATTAATTAATTTAAATTTTACGTTGCACTTAGCCGACAATTCATAAGAAACAACTGTGAAAATTATTTTATGATTGTATTTGATAGTAAATCATTTGTACATTCCAAATATATATTTGTAACATTTTTCCGAGGTCAACTTTTTATAATTGATTAAATAAACATTTAAATTCAATTGCCTAATTAAAGTTCTACGGCGCATGCGCGTAGATTTTTTTTCTAGTGTATCAATCAAGCTGACAGCTGTAAAAGATGGCGGCCGATGTTTATTTACAATAAAAATTATCAACATAAATTAAGTTTTCAGTTGTTTCTTATGAATTGTCGGCTAAGTGCAACGTAGAATTTTAATTAATTAATTACAATTAGTGATGGGGGGTTACAAATAATTATCGAGAGACTCGGTAGAGTCTCACCTCAATTTTACTCCAGCGCGAGACCTTACCGTATATAATAGTTTTAAGTCAGCGGTCTGTGACGTCATGATTTTTAATTTTTGTTTTATCTCCTTAATTAGTGTTAGAAAAAAAAAAAACTAAAAATAGTTCCATTATACATATATATCTATGCCTCTCTATCTAATAAGCCTACTTTCGATTTTTTCTACCAACTATTAAAAAAGATATACAACTCAATAAAAGCCAGGTAACAAATCTTACTAAAAAATAAATTTTCAAGTTGAAATGACCACATTTCTTCGGATACGTCGCGCCATACCCCGCGCCTATCCCTTTTCTTGAATTTTTCTCTTCATACATATGTATACGTGTGTTTATGCAAAGGCATGTGTTGGTTTTTTTACCATTGATGGTACAGCAGAATTTGATTTTTTTTTTTAATTTTCCTTAGTTTTTATAAATACACTAGCTGACCCAGCAAACGTTGTTTTGCCATGTATATATTGTATTCAAAATATATATACTTTACATTCAGTCAAGTAAAAAATTAAATTAATGATCGATATTGTTATAAACAAAATTTATTATAAAGAATTCGAATCTCGATAGCATGCTATATACGCAAAAAACCCCCGACAACTCAATTGAACCCTTTTTTTGCCCTATAACTATTATTAGAACTATTCTCTCCTAAACTCCTTAGTTTTCGCGATATTCCCAACAAACACCCATTTTTAACCCTTTTTGATTTTTTTTCAACCTTCTAAAAATTTTCCCGACCATTCAGTTTCTTATAACTTCTGACAACTACTCGATTTTTTTGATTTTTTGTAATAATAATAATATAAAATAAAAATAATAATAATAATAATTTCTGTTTGAGTCATATGAACTTATGAGAAAAACCGGATTCGATGTTACTGACCGTCGGGTGTAGTATGGTAATAAAGTATAGGTGTGAACTTTGGGGTGAACCACCCTTATAAGTTAGGCGGTTGAAAAATAAATAACTTTCTACTCGCATACCTAAGGAACATCCATGCAAAATTTGAAGGAAATCGGTTGAGCGGTTTCAGAGGAGTTTACGGACAAACACCTAGACAAAACGCGAGATTTTTATATATAAGATTACATTGAAGTACAAATCTATTACAATCGATTACAATCATTGATTTTATGTCGGCCCGTCAATTGTCGGCTAACTGATTACAACCGATTGGAGTACACTCTTTTATACAACAAGAAAAAAAAATAAAAAGGATATAATGGTTTTTGAAGTTTTCCAAAAGCACAAGTGTAGTGGGTCGTATTAAAGAATCGAATAAAATATTAAAGTAATTTACCTAACAGACACAATCACTATTCCCACAATTCTTGAGTTTATGAGAGTAATTTTTTGTGTTCAGTAAATTGCTCAACTACTGATAGGTAAGACAGAAAACTTTGCTGCTGTCGGTAAGATAAACTTTCGCAAGAGCTCTGTAACTGGTTGATAAAAATATCAGCAACTGATATCAGCAACTGTAGTGAGAGATCTTTGCAGGTCGACAACACTCGACTGCTGCTCATGTAGAGTGTTAAAGGATCTTGGTAACTTATTCAATTTGGTTATTTATTTCTTTTTTAAAAACACAAGCTTGTAATAGAAATATTTAATAAACCCGTGGCATTTTCATCTATTTATGAATATTAATGGGAACAGATCTTTTTTATTTCAGTTATGTGCTCTTTTCGTTACAATTACAATGACTTCAGATTCTTAATAAGTAATAGTTCTCAATTGGTTATAGCCATGCATATTTGGATACTCTATGAAAAAAATTCAGCTAATGAAAATTATATTTTAAGGATCAAAACTATGAAGTTGTGTTTTTTTTCCAGCACTGGTTTTTATTTTATAAAATTTTCTTTCCCTTATCAATTGGCATTTCCCTGTGTCCTATAATTTTCTCATTGAGAATTTGTTGAATAGAAAGAAGGTAAAACGAGGGAGGCGTCTAGAGCATACGGAAGGTGGCAGAACGGTTAGAATAGCACTGGATTGTAAGGAGCTGTTAAAGGGAGGTAAATTTATGATAATTGCATAAATCAGCGCTTTCCTTCACAATAATCATAATCTATCGAGATAGTTGTGCGAAGTTAGCTATTTAGCTGACGGCGAATGGAGCCTGAAGGGTGATGCTTTCAGCATAGAGGGTTGAATGGCGAAAGCAGCCTCGAATAAACTAAGTCATTGGCACGGTGAAAAAAGAGAAAAATTAGTAGATATAGAAAATATGATATATTTAGAGCAGCTTCATCGTTTTGGTGTCATTACAGTATGTAGTATGCTGTAGTATGCTTTTTTCATAACTATTTTTATTTTTTTATAAATAAATATATATACACTGAGAAAAATCGTGTCTCGGTTGAAAGCGAAAATTTCTGTATTTCAGAAAAACTGTGTCAATAAATTTTTAATACTTGATAGTATATACGTGATTAAATTTACGGGAGTTATATTAAAACATACTTCAAAACATTTTTTAATACATATTTGTGGTTTGAAATGTAGTAAGTTGCGAATAAACAGTAAAGACTGAAAGGTATATGCAAGAAAAATAAATTCTATATTTCTGAAAAAAAAAAATTTGATCAAGACTGTATCAACCTGTATTATTTGCTTGAGACGTTATTTCTATATTTTTTCTGATTGAAGTTATCTTTGGATGTCTGAAAAATAGATTTTCAATTCTTGAAAATTGTTTTTTATATTAAATACGTTGATTTTAAAAAACAGCATGAATCTTTATTAAAATCTCCTGAACTCTGGGAATATAATTGGCCGTTTTAGTAAATAGAGGTAAATGGCTGAATACGATCTTAATTTATCTAGATTTCAGAATGTTTAGAGTTGAAGAAATATTCAAAAATAAATGTTGAAATAATGCTCTTCGAGTATTTAGTGTTTAAATGTTGAATAAAACTAATTATTTTATCATCTTGATTAATATATTTATCAATATTAAGTTTTTTTTTCTGATATATAGAAAATGCTGATTGGATACTGAAATATTTCTATATCAAAAAGATATTTCTTTTACTACACGAAAACTTTACTTATATTATACACAAATTAACTGAAATAAATAAAAAAACAAATTACCAAGAAATTATTATTTCTACATTTTAGAATTTTAATAGTAAATAGTAATTGAAAAAATTCAAATGTTCGTAAATTAAGATATTATAGCTATTGTTAAAAACAATAAATTTTATATTGATTTATGTATGCAATCAATTGTATTATCATGCATAGATTAACTGAAATGAATAGAAAGAAAAGATTGTATATAACATTTTCTTCTACATTTCAGAAAACGAACACTGAATAGTAGGGGTCAATACATAATACCATGTTTTGGCACATTATTCGACTTTATGTGATCTAATTTAAAAAATATATAGATTTATAACGTTTAAAAAGTGACATTCCGTGTATGAAAAGTTTCACCATCTAGATCTTACAAATTGTACTATAAAAAATTTTCCAATAGTAGAATTTCTTGCATAAAAATAAAAAATATCAACCGCTTTTTTCTAAATATAAGAACGAACGGTATAAAAAACAGTATCACTGTTTTGAGCGAAAAAAAATAAAATAATTAATCTGGAAAAAATAGTCATTTTGCAATTGAAATACTTTATTAAAAGTGGTCCACCTCGTGATCAAAATATAACATAAGAATAATTGAAAAAAAAAAAAATATTCAATAAATTCTAAAATATAGAAATAAAATATTGTATGACAGAGCTTTTAAAGTGTTAAAATTCTTCAAATGTAAAAATTTAATATTTATATGTTAATAACAAAACCAATCATAACATATTGCGTATTACTTGAAAAAGAAATGTCCTCATTATTAATATCCTTCTGTGACTAACTACGAGCCTAAAAACATTACCTGACACTGTAACTGAGATTTTAGAAATTAAAAAAAAAAATCTATATTTCAGAAAAAAATTATGTATGTTATATAAGTTTTAGTTATTCGTAGATGACAATTACTGTTTATTATTCTTTTCAGATTTCAATGACCTAAAAAAAAATTCTATATTTTAGTTATACGTTATCGAAGTTTTCATCATCTGTAGGTGGCAAGGACTGTCTTATACAAAAACATGTGTTACTTTAAGATTGAACTATTTCTGACTATCAGAATTTCACGATTTGTCTTTGAGTACTGTATTGTAGTAAAAACTCGATTTAATTGAATTCAAACCACGCATTCTAATATGCAATCAAAATTGCAATAGTTCTTAATTTGTTATAGTTATAATTTTCATTCTAATATATAATATTTCTACGGTAAAAGCAAGTCATTTCACATTTTAGAAAAAAAATTTCTGAAATACAGAAATTTTCTCTTTCAACCGAGACACGATTTTTCTCAGTGTACATAAAAATTTACGAATAAAAAATCAATTAGTTACAATAAAATTGTTCATATTGTAAAACTAATTTCTAGAACTAAATAGAGCACTGAAGTGTTAATTCATCATTCTTCTTTCGATGAAATAGTACCTCTTCTTTATTATATCAGATCTTTTTTTTTATGTAAATATAATTAAATGTATTCATCATTGGGGCTAGAAAGTTCCATCGAGCTTCGCGACGGTATCATTCAATTAGATTAAAGAGAATTTAAAAACGAAAAAGAGTGGGGAAGATATCACTCTTTATTTATAACCATAATACGTACGATCCGTGCGCTTGATATATTTCAAATTAATACGAATTAAATTGAAATATTAAATTAATAATTTTTTTTGAAAATATATAGCCAATGATTTTTGAAAGCTTCAAAAATTCAGGAAGAATTTCCCAGATCAAGTTTCGAAAAATGTTCCGGACCAAGTTCTAGAGAATTGCAAACGAAATCAATAGTTCAGTTTTTTTTTTTTGAATTACATATCTTCAAAATTTATAATACATCGATTTTTGTCGTTCCTATATATGACTAAATTGGACATCATATCTCTGTCATACACTATTTTCTTCTGAATAATAATTCTCTTTCCCATTTCCATCACTAGAATATGTCAAGAAAAATAAAAATATATTTCCCCATAAATATTATAAGATAGGAATTGACAAACATATGATTTGTTGTACATTATATTTAATACACAGTTTTCAGTTTTATATTATCTGCACTAATTTACCATTATCACTTCAAAAAGTGTATTTTATAGATCCAATTTTTTTAAGCTAGAGCACAGAAGATTTGATTTATACTATGGGTAAAAAAAATATGTTTCTGGGTCAATTTAATTCTGTGTTCGGTCGCAGAAAACGTGGTGTTAAAATACCGAAAGGCTAACCTTAATCCGCTTATCTTTACGTTAGTCAAGCTTACTTTCACCAACCGTTTTAGTTTTTTTTATTTTATTTTTTCTCAAATTTCTTGCTTCTTAATGATACCGCAAAACTTCCAAATGAGTCAACAGCTTTAATTATACCTTAAGACTTAAAAAAAAATTTGGAGGGTTAAAAATTGAATATACTTAACATTTGAAACTTGGAAAGAACCAAGGATTTTTTATGAATGACTGAACCATTGATTGGAGCCTCAATCAATATTATATTTTCTCACCCTATTTGGCTGTCACACAAGACTTGAAAACAGATAAGTGCTGTAGAGAAAGGATAAGGATCATTGAAGGCCATCAAGTCTTTAGAACAACAAATTGTGTCACTTAATGTGACAATGTCGGTCATTTCCGTGTTTCTGAGAATTCAAGATACAACTAAGATTAAAAATGTAAAAAATAGTAGAAAATTCATAGTTGGATTTCACATCGTATCGACTTGCTTGTGAATCTGATGATGTCCGGAGGGCAAAGCTGCATTTTAGTGGTATAAGAAAGGTTGTGTTCTGTCTCTCAAAGGACTACGAGGCAAGGATTAGCCCGTGGGGCATTGTAACGTCGTAAATACACTCCAGTGTTCACCCTTCGAGTTTCCATGAGCGCCTTTAGATGCATGGAAAAAACGCAGAAGAGTAGTCGTGGTTTCAGGGGTTGTTTAGAAGCAAAGGAATCCCTCGACCGAAGCGTAGAGAAACTCTGGTACTATTTCCCTTGACGACACCAAGGGACTCCAGCCTGGAAAAGGTAGATGCTGCTGACTCTGATTACCCCTGTATGCTCCATTTAGTATCTCTACAGCTCGCAATATCTACCCTCGATATTTTGACGCAACTTCTACCTCATCTTTTTTCATAGACTCCCAAGCCAATTTTTCACATCAGGTTCCACATCGGATTGGTAGATTTTGCAACAAAAAATAAAAAATATTTAAACTTTTAGTATACTTTTTAGAAAATCTCGCCTTCAGATTAAATTCTATGTCGTTACCATTAAATCCCTCAAAAATACCTTCTAACCCTCGAAACAATGATAGCGAGGGCTTTTTCACCAATGGGTGTTGTTCCTTCTCCTTCTAACCCCCTTTGATATAATTCGAACAACGAAACCCGCTGGTAGAGTTGGAGACGCTTATATTTGAGAGCGGAAAGGGTTGCGAGGACCGGATGGCTGTAAAGAGAAGGTTGGGTTATAATGAAATATAGCAACCGTTTCGCTTCGTATAAGACTGCATTAAGATTATACCTAGGCGCGTTGGTGGATGAAGGGCGAGTTACAGCAACGTGTGGTGGTGGTTTGCCGTTAGTTTTCTACTGTAACCCCGGGTAGATAGAAGGAAAAGCGTAAAGGGAAATAAGAAAGGTTGGGTTTCGAGAAAGTACAGTAAAAGGAAGGGTGTCTATATTCCTCCTACAGTGTTTTAATCAAGCCGGATTTGCTGTGGCTCCAACTTTCGTTTTAGTCCAACTCAAAAAGGATATTCTCTGTTTAAAATGCCTCTGAGGAATCCGTGATGTGAACCAGTACTGGAAGGTTTTATCATTTCTTCATTTTCTTCCTCTCCTCAAACTGTTCATGTATATTTGGACATGGAAAAATCTTGGATTTTTTACATATTAAATTTGTGCATAAAAATATGTTTTTTATACAAATATGTAACTATATTATTTCTGAATTGCGTGGTCAGTTTGATAAAATACTTGATGGACTCATCGTGCAACAATCATTACTTAGATGATTGAGGTACAACGTGCATCGAAAAAAATATAACTGGGAAATATATCTATTTGGCCGTTAAAATATATCTTGTCAGAATATATCCAGAAACTATATATGAATACATTTTTTCAGTTACAACTTTTTGACTTAATCCTCCTAATATATATTGATTATAATAAGATATATACTCTACAAATATATTTTCTGTATATATCGATGTGGAATATATTCTGAATATATATATACAGATATATATTCTAAATAGTTTTGAAACTCAATAAACGCAAAATATAAAACAGCTATATCTCAAAAATATATTATGAGATATATGTTGAAAATATATTATCATGTGGATATATAGTTTACAGATATAACTTCAGACCAAATCTGTTATAATTTCTATATATTTTTCGATATACATTTGTTATTCGCAGATATATATTTTTCAATTTTGTAAATTTTGTTTGGATTAATTATAATATATCTTCAATTTTTTGTAAAACGTTTTTTTTTTAAATTCGTCTAAACAAAATTTACAAAGTTGATTAACCATACTGATAAAATTCTTTTGCGGCCAATGTACTTGTTATTTTCTGAGTATATTCTCACAGTTAAGAGCTTTGGTCAGCAGTATCTCATAATCAACATCAGCAAAATTTGATTTGATGTTTGTTGTGTTCTCTGGTATATTTGAGTTCAAATCTCAGGTCCAGGATGCTTGAGGAATTCATTTAATCTTACTCCTTCGTTGTGAAACCTTTGTGAGAAAGCAGCTTACCCAAGAAAGGAAGGAAAGAACATACGGCTGGACAATATGGTGGGCTTGTGGCCTGGGAAGAACGGTCAGTATGCAATATGCCATGATTCACCCTTCCCTTTAAGACCATCTCCCGAGTTCAGTCTGACTTTCCAGCGAACCACTATCTACTCAACTACCTTTCCTATTTCTCTAGTCGAATCCTTGCGTTTGAGAATTTAATTACACTATAGTGCTTACAATGTAGCTCCAGCTGGTCCGGAAATAAACTCTCCATTATAGTTTTACAAAGCTTCTATTTGTCACGAAACAGGCTTCATTACTCGATCTTTTACTACATATCTACTGTATATCTCCGACCCTTTTACCTTGATCATCAGCCGTATTCTCTTCGTCTCAAAAGTTACGTTTGATGCGACATCACAAAAATGAAATCATATGAATTGTTTGTACATTTTTTTTTTGACATATTTTTTATGTAATTCATAAATCGTCTATAAATCTTTGAATTATGTAATATTAGGTCAAGGAAAGATAAACAAGAAGGATAATTTTCTATATATTTATTAGAATTCTTCGACTTTTTCTTAACTGATTTCAAGAATTTTCAAAGTGGTTTCTAAAAGATCAATAGGTGGACAAATAGCATTTATAAAATTTTATTATTCAGTAGTTAGGGTAAATTTTGTTTATGTCTCAAGTCGAACATTGGTGTTAGTATACAAAGTATATGTTAACGCATAAAATGCTTATGTCTTTGAGGAACAGGTCCGGTACTCGATAACTTTTGTTCAAAAATATTATCGTATCATGTAAGTGATATTAAATGACATCCTTGATGTGACTCTTAAGCTTTTAACCTAAGAAAATTTTTATGCTGTTTTTTAACAGTAATACATATGTATACATATGTATTATAATATTGATAAATATATAGATATATCTATCAATAAAAATTTTAAAATGAAACTTTACTTCTTCTTCATCTAAAAATTATTTTACTTGAAAGTAAAAATTTGAGTCATAGATATTTAACATTTTAATGCTCATTTTGTAAAATCATTGAAGATGAATTTTGAAATTTTTTATTATAAGTACAAATAAATTTAGAAGACCATCTAAAATCATATATTTATATTTTGTAGACATTTGTACTGATGAGTCATATATTTATCAAAGATAGTTCATGAAACATGTTGAGTAATAAGTCTAAATTTTTTTTCTTTTGAATGAAAATGTGCGTCAGTTTAAAAATAGCAGATGGAGGTAATGGAAAACGAAGAAAAAGAGGAGATAGAGAATGATAAACTTTCCGATATCATCGCAAGGTCGAAATTTGTAAATGCATGACTTAACTGGTAATGTATTTCAGTAAATCAGTAAATGCTTTGGCCGAGCATAGAGGTCGAGGTAAGAGTTTATACATTTGTTTGAAAATGAATGAAAAAGGAAAAAAGTAAATTCCATTGCCTGTGAGTTAATTAAACTGTAATTCAATCGTGCAAATTTGCAAAAATTTTATCAAGGCTGCAGGCCATGCAGCGTATTTTCAAAATGGCATAACGTTATTAATGAAAAAGAGTGAAGTACACTGCAAAAAATTTTAACCTAACATTGCTATTATGTTTGAGTAAAAATTACTATAGTGAATTGTCATATGAATTTTATTTCTGTGACTTGCCGCGAAAAATGATATTCTACTAAAACATACAGTAAAAAATTCGTATTTTCTACAGCACGTTGATTAGTACAGTAAATATTAGTTGTGAGTATAGTAGCGTTTACTATAGATTCAAGAAAATATTACTATAAAATTTAGTAAAATGACACATAATATGGCCGCCTGGCTAGAAAATTGTTATGTAATTTCAAGCGTTTCTACATCGTTAGATATCGCAGATAGATATAAGGTCAAGCTATGTTTATCGTTGTAAATTTAATTTTGAACAATTTAGAAAGAATACCTTTTTATTATTGATATCTCAGATAACGAGCTATGAGTTACTTGAAATAAAGAACATGCATGTTTAGTGAAAAAAATAAAAAATACTATATATTCAACTAAAAAAATACCGAACAATTCAATAAATATTCCAATAAGATATATAATAAAATACTTTATATATATCTATACAAAAGTTACTATGGACTTCTAATTTTTACTATTTACATTAGTCAAAATTCTGGTAGTGGGATAAAATGACACAAATATGGCCGACTGATTAAAAAAATGATTGAATTGTCTTGTAATTTCAAACTTTTCTACAGCCTTATATGTTGAAGCTAGATATGGAGGTTAATTTATTTCAAAACAATTTATCAAGAATGACTTTTTTTTATTTGTCAATTAGCTGTCGAGTTTTGAGCGTGTAAACACAAAAAAAATATTGCTGGTAATTGATTGCTACTCTCTGTGAATCTAGCACGAACTACCGAACTCAGCAGTAAGAAATCTCAAACTTTTAAATAAAATCTACTAAATCAAATTTAGTAAATTTCAGTACCGGTAGTTGGTATATTCTCAATCTACTAAATTTTACTGTCATTTTTGAAGAAAAATTACAATAAAATTAAGTAAATTGTATGGTTAGTGTAGTATATAGTCAATGGTCAAGTTTTTACTAAACTTTATATAAAAACTATTTATCAATATACGAATAACTCCCAAAAATGACGCCAGGAACTGTCAGCATCGCAATCATTACGATTTGTTTTGTAATTTTTACTTCCACGTTTGTAATTCTTAGTTAAAATTTCTCGCAGTGTATGAGGTTCTTTGAAAAGTTACATGTAAGTTACATACTTTTATTATCCATTGTTGGAAAAAGTAGAGAGAGTGAGAGAGGAACCACATAGACATACAAGAAACAGAAAGGTAATTCCTCTATCCTATTTTATAAAAACATGGTATACTCAAAGTTTGTTTATTTATTTCAATTTGCTTTCCAAAATTATTTTAATATCCGATAAAAAAAGAACTGAATATGTTTTGGTTTATTCGTTTTATTATTTCCAATAAAACTTTGAATGAAGAAAGAGCAAACATATAAAATGTACGCCGTTCATGGTTTGTAACCTCTTATAACTTGATTGGATGAATATTAAATTCTGGTCACCGGCAAACAATCAAAGTCTGTTCGATTCCTGGTGGACGATCAAAATATGTAACCAGCTGGAAGTCAAACAATTCTTGACTGGAGTACTCGAGGATATATATTAATATGCGCATCGTATACCTTTCTTCAATATGAGTTTCTTGAAAATCATTTTACAGCTGTTTTATTTGTATAATAGTATTTACAACGAAAAGAATAAAAATAAAATAATGAGAAGTGAAATAGAACAAAATAAAATAAGATAAAAATCACAAATTAAAAAAATTATTTCCCAGTTTATTCTTTTGATAGAGTATGAAAACGGTGAAGCTCTCCTTACTTAATTGTAAAGGATGATGAGGACTTTATGAAGAATGCAATTTAGTATGCTGTTGCTGAGTCGTCACTATAGGACCACATGGATTATCGGCGCTCTACCCTTGAGTAATTATCAATCAATAATAAGGAAAAAGAAAGAGAAGGGTAGTAAAATTCTGCTAGCACATAAAAGACGGAAGGGCGTGAGTAGAAAACCGATAAAAAGCAAATCATATTAAAAGTTTTTAGGCGAATCTTTGCGGAGTAAGAAGGGTAGAATGCTTAATTTCATAGACGTACTAGACCACTATCGGTTAGGTCATGCAAAAGCAAGAACAATCATGCCTAGAAGCGTGTGTAAAATAACGGCAAAAGCTGTGATGTGAAAGCTTGCAAGGGTAAGCACACTCAAAAAGGATAATTAAAATAACCATTCGGCCGTTCTCAATGACGAAAGTATAGAATATTTATGGAAAATTCAACATATTAATTATCAAAATATTCACGCAAATATTGTAAGATTCATGTATTTTAGCTTATGAGTTTTAATTTATGTATAGTAGTAGTAGTAGTAGTAGTAGTAGTAGTAGTAGTAGTAGTAGTAGTAGTAGTAGTAGTAGTAGTATTCATCAAGGATACTATTCAGATAGTTTTGTTAAAATTAAAAAGGTAAGCTGTGGATTGCCTAAGGAAACTTGCTCGAGGATAAGTTCTTAGGACTCTCCTCTTTCGACCTGCTCGAGGCAGTGCCAACTCCATTCAGCTTTCGTTCTCATTAATTATAAAAAAACACTGTACGGCAACGTTATTTTTAGACTTGCATTATACTTATGTATACATACAATCACAATTTATATACTTTTGGTCAACCCTTCAAATCTCGAAACAGAACTAAAAAAAAGCCATAAAAATAATAAAATTATAGAAAAAGTTTTTTAGCGTTTTTCATTACAAAAGTTTTTTTTTCTACATTTTTTAAATATTGAACGTCAATGAATATAACAGTATTTGTCGGAATAGAAGAGTAAAGAACTAGAAGAAGAGGCAACCTTTGACGTGCTGAAACTCCGCGAATCTTGAGGTTGTCATCGCATCTTATTCTAATAACAAGAAGCATTAATCACTGATGTGCCACGGTACAATTACCGTGATGGCATTGGGTTCTCGTTTCTTTCCCTCTCAGCCAAAAATTGTGGGACAATCAAAAGGGAAAAGACAATGACAAAGGGTTCTTCTCAAAACTGCTTCTCGTCGCCAGTACGTTTCCTTTGCTGGTACATAATATAGTCACATGTGGATATTTAAATACTGTCTCTTGAAAACTTTTGAAACTAGAAAAAAATAGAAACAATACTGTTTGAGATTTATTTTTATCTATCTTTTGTCTTACTTCTATCTTTTTTTATTCTAACAAAGATTCCTGATTCAATCCTGACGAGAATATTATCAAGAAAAATGAATCATCACCATTACTCGAAATAATAACCTTTAAGAAAAATCACAATCTGACAATTTTTTATATTTTATTTTTTTCAAATTCGTGTAGCAAAATTTGAATTTGAAAGTTTTTTTTTCAGATGACGTTATTTATGAAAGCAAAAATCACAGCACATCATCGATAGACTATATCACCGAGCGTGTAGAGGCCCATAGTTTGTTATCCGAATCTAATAATATAATCAAACTGATTTACGAAACAACAAAGAATAGAATAAAGTTTTTTTTTTTCAAATTTACAACCCCATACAATCCTGACCAGAATATTTTTTATTTATTTTATTAACACTAGAGTGTGGTTGCCGCTGCGCCCGCATTGGCAATTAGACCTAAGGTCCATTTTGCCTCCCCCTACATTCATTTAAGCCTCCGTTACAACCGATCTCTCAGCAAACCTCGAGATGGCGTTCATTGAAAGCTTCCAAGGCACCGAAATCTAAGCTTGACTAGCCCCGTACAGAAACACAGTACGTGGCTTGCTGTCTCTTCTGCCCCCTCGTCACATTTGTGACAAGTAAGAGACAAAAGTTTAAACTCATTCACCGCCTATTTAACTCTATCGGCGTTGATTACTCTAGACGAGGTTCCCCAATCACGGCATCCCACTCTTCGTGGTTTGCTCCAGGTATCTATCAAAGTGGTTTCGACATACCCAGGGAAGTGTTCATCCAGCAGAACCTCTATCTCTTGCTTCTGGTCCGAAGCGTACCCCTGGAAGTTTGAGTAGTCCACCTGCTGCACACCCCTTTCTTTGGCAATGATTTTCTCAAACTTAGCTGCGTCCAACACGCTAGAGATGTCCCACAGAACTATCTCCAGGAATCTCTCTTAGCCATCCTCATAGCCTGCCTTAATTTTTTCTGTAGAGCTCTATATCGCTCTGCAGCTTCAGGTTTACCGGTCTTGAGGCCCTAGGAACCCCGGTTCTTAGGGTCCGTGCATCGCTACTCCACCATTCACTATTATCCCTTATCACACTTAAGGGATAGTCGTTTTTATCGGCACCCCGCAAATACAACACTGCGTTCTCGATTTCACTCGGAGTCTTAACCTTCACCGAAAAATACGTAATTCTTTCCCCCAGCTCAGCTTCATACGCATGCCAGTCTGCTCTGCGTGGATTACGAAACCATTGTGCGCCCGCCACTGAGGTCGCAGCGATAAGTCCAAATTGAATGTATTGATATCTGATAACCTTTAATTTACAATTTTGCATCCTGCTCCATTATTGATCAGGTACCTGGCTCTAATCTTACAATCTGACTAGGTATCCCGGTCTGATTCTGAGATCCAAAACTTAAACTTTTTTTCACTCGGCATTGAATTATGATACCTTAACTTATCCTGAATAGGGTTGTCTGATTTCGACCTGAAGAGAATGACATCAGCACTTATCTTTAATGGTTGCCTTATCCAATCTTGACCAAAATCCTATCAGGATAAATTATTTGAAATTTCATATTTTTTTTGAGTTTTCTCGTTCAGAAAACTGAAAACTCCCACGAAAAAATATATATCCTGGATATATCCAAATGGCGTATATCCGGGATATATCCAGGATATATCCAAGATATATCCGAGATATATCCGGGATATATCCAGTATATATCCAAGATATATCCTAAAAATTTCTGGAGAAAATAATAGTAACGCACTCTTGTAGCAACACCTGTGACTATTGTGTGCACAAAATCACACAAAATTCAGAGACAGACCATATTAAGGTTTCAGTAAATTATACACCAAGCAAACTGTCACA